>PVJA010014996.1:0-46273 GCA_004027025.1 Myocastor coypus
GCACCAACACCAGAACATCACAACAATAAGTCTAACAGAACTGGAGAAAACCCAACGGAGAGTCGTAGTAGCTTTGAAAGTTAAATCAATCCCAGAATCACCTGTTTCTCTATATTTGTGATTATCTGAACAAAGTAAAACCCTAAACAAGCCAGTCTTAGCTGATCATAAAAGAACTTATTACAGATAAAAGAATTCTACTAAAACTTTCATTTCTTAGGGTCAATATAAAAGTTCAAAGAGATAATTCATGTGCTTAATTAATATAGTGTCTCTTAGAAAATAAATGCTAGAAAAACTTAGCTAGTATTACTAGTTCAAATGAACATATAATATCAACCAAAAAGTCCTTCTTATTGAGGTGTTAATCACTTTAAGAAGTCATTCTCTTTTTTAAATTTTGGTTATATAATCTGATTACAAACTACCTTCATGCAACCAATCCAAGTTCCCAGGAAACAGCATTGGCCCAAGAATGAAAATAACATGAGACCGGGCTAGGCATCATCCTCCATTGTAATGGCTACACTTAAGGCCCTGCCACTGACATGCATGTATACACTCTGTCTTTGGAAACTCCTCGCACATCTATTTTTTTTTTTTAAGAATTTTTTATTTTATGTATTTTTTTTTCTTGTTTCACAACTGTTTATTCACTCATTTTTATGGCTGGTTCAGTCCGCCCCAAGGGCAGGGCTGGCGCAGCATATGGTGCCGGGGATCAAACCGCAGTCCCTGAAGCCACCCAAGCTTTCCCAAGCAGGCGCTTTAGATCACTGAGCCATCCCGCCAGGCCCCGCACATCTATTTTTAAGCTCCTGATGTGTGCCTGTCCAAGAGGATAGAGCCAAAAAAGAAAAGCAGGCAACAGTAAAATCAAAAGATCCTGATCATCATGATTCTTTTCAGTCCCAAACCCCGGCCCCACACTGCCTTGTGTGTTGTATTAGCGACAACTGATTATACATCTCTCATTCTATAAACTATCTAGTACCCTTTTGGAATGTGAGTGAGTTCTGTCACTTTATACCATTAGAATTGTGATTCACACACTCTTCTCTACCTTATAAAAATTCACTCATCCCTTATCAAACATCAACTGTCAATCCTTTTGTGTGTGTGTGTGTGTGTGTGTGTGTGTGTGTGTGTCTTTTTGAGACAGGGTCTTGTTGTGCAGTTCAGGCTGACCTTGAGCTCACTTTTGTAGCCCAGGCTGGTCTCAAACTCGCACCAATCCTCCTGCCTCAGCCTCCCAAGTGCTGGGATTACAGGCGTGCGCCACCACGCCCAGCTTCAACTGTCAATTCTAGTCATTGTTTAAAAAAATAACATATATTCAACATCTGTACTATCTCAAGAACTGCAAGAAAAACTACAAATACAGAAGTGGCAAAGACGTGCTCTTTACATTCCAGTTGCTTACACTCTTCAAAGATATTTCTCAAAAGAATTACCAAAGAATGTGTTAAGCACTTGCAAGAACTGTGGACATGGAGTGGGGAGGTAGGAAAGAAGACCATTTGCTATAGTGTAAGACAAGGATCTAGAGTCTGAAGAATAATCTGAGATTGGATGACAATTGAAAATTTTGAAAAGAAAATAAGAATTTAGTTATGTAGTTTTCAGAGAGCTGATGAGATTCGCTGTATGGAGAATCACCAGGATTCAGTGACCATTTGAACTGTAGTTTGAAAACTTGGTTGACTTTTGATTGCATGAGTAATTTAGGGAATAGAGAGGAAGAATAGAAATGACCTGTGGAACAAAAGAAAAGAATATGGATATAATGAATTTCAAGTACCTTTGAGATATTCAAGAGGGTAATAGAACTTTGATACATGGGCTGGAGCTAAATTTTGCTAATGCAACTTGGCCTAGAAATACAAACTATATAAAGGACTTTTCAGGATATGTATGGCAACTGGCCTCATGAAAGTAAAAGCCTTTGTGAGAAAAGAATGTGAAGGAGAAGATTCAAAAATTTATCTCTGGGGAACAGAACATGCCTTAAAATCCAACAGAGGAGAATTTCAAGAAAAGAGTGGTCAAGAATTCACACACTAGCCAGACATGGTGGCTCACGCCTGTAATCCCAGCACTCGGGAGGCTGAGGCAGGAGGATTGGTGCGAGTTCGAGACCAGCCTGGGCTACAAAAGTGAGTTCAGGACCAGCCTCAACTGCATAGCGAGACCCTGTCTCAAAAAGACAAAAAAAAAAAAAAAAGAATTCACACACTGAGAAGCAGAGTAAAGTAGAATTAATTCTAAAACATGTCCTTCAAATTTAGCTACAACCTTGACACCAGCAGTTTAGTTTGTATAATATGATTACGTGGATTGAAGAATGAATGAGAGAACTGCATGTGTCGAGGAGACTGTAAATTGTGTTCCTTCTTGTGAGGCGTAATTATCACAGGAAGGAGAAATATGGTAGCAAAATCTTTTGGTTCATAATTTCTTTACTATGAAAGAAATACTAAAGTATTTTTAGAAGTTAGTGAAAGATCTATTAAACAAAATAAAAGATGAATAAAAAATAATCAGGAACAAAATTCAAGGACCAGTAAGATAGCAACCTGAGTCAGGTCAAGTTGGCTTCTATGGCCTTTCTACCCTATACTGCAGTGTGCTTCTTGTCTCCACCTACCTTTTTGGTAGCACATGTCTTTCTGGACTCGCTGTTTTGTTTTATCTTTTATTTATTGATTTGGTATAGGGTCTCACTACACAGCTTGGGATCATAGTGATACTCCTGATTCAGCCTCCCCAGTGCTGGGATTATAGGCATGCCCAGTTTCAGTGGCCAGCTTGGTGTGGGGCTGGTATTGCATGGAGTATTGGAGATTGAAGGCAGGTTCCTACATGTACTAGGCAGGCGCTTAGACTGATGAGCTCTCTCCCCAGCTCCTGGACTCTGTCATTCACTGCTTCAGACAGTGCAGTTCCTTTCATATTCTCAGACATACCAAACACACTCCAGCTGTGAGCTTCTATGCTCTTTTTTCTCCCTCCCAGAAAGCACTTCTCTTCAGATCTGCACTGCATATTCACTGTCTTCTCAAGTCTCTGCCAACTGACACCTTATTAGTAAGTTCATTGTCTTAGTTATTCTTCTCTCGTTGCTACACCAAATACCTGACACTCAAAATGAGGGAAGGAAAGGTTTATTTACCTCATAGTTGCTGGAGGTTTCAGTCCATATTCAGCTGGCTCCATGGTAGAGTGGCACGTGGCAGAGGGCAACCTTTCATGGTGGCAGCTAGAGAGCGAGAGAGCAGGGAGAGGTAGCAGCAACTCAAGCAGCTAGCTTCTCTTCCTCCCTTACAATGAAATGCAGATTACCTGCCCCAGGGGAGGTATAGCACCCACACCCACAATAACCAATCACAAATTCCAGAAACCACCCAAGACTGCATGAGGCTTTGGGGGGACACCTCTACACAAATCATAACAGTTGTCCATACTGATCCAGGGCATGAACTAACAACTCCATTGCTAGCGCTCTGTAACCCTCCTACCTTGTTCTATATTTTCTCATAGTCCTTATTCTTTCCTGGTATATTAAAAGTCTCTTTGTTTGTTTACCTTTCACCTATCTTCCTCCCCTAAATTATACAGTCCAAAATGAAATTTAAACATTTATTTTCTTTTTTTATTTAGGACCTTTATTAACAGGTGCTTGTAGTTTTTTGACTTTTTGAAAAACTCCAGTTGCAAACTTTTATTTCAAATTAAAAATGAAGTTCTCAAAAATCTCAACTTGACAAGATGTGAAACAATTTAAAAAATTTTAAAGGTGTATTGAGAAAAACCAGGCTTCTTTTAAAAAAAACACACTTGTTATTACCAAAAAGACGTCTTCAGGTAAAAATAATAAAATCCCCATGCTTCATAGATAATGCAGATAGTTCCAGTTATCTGGTCAACGGGCAAAAAGCAAGCACTTAAGGTCTTCGGTTCCAATCTTTAGTTCATTTCTTATTGCTGGAATTTCCTATTCATTTCTTTCTTGCTGGATGACTAAACCGAATGATGGTAGAGATGTTAAGCCGGCATTCATTCAGCCCCACCCTGCTCAGCCTCGGGAGGGGACGAATTATCAGCTGGTGGATTGGATGCTTTTGTCTCTTTGCCATCTGTGGTTTAGGGTTTTCTGGGCGTCTGCGTCGGTAATTGAAGTTGCGACGGTACCGATGTTGAGGTGGCTGCTGACCTTGAGTCTCGTCTCCTTGATTTTCCTTTTCTTCTTCATTGCCATCCTCTCTAGACTGTGTTTGGTGAGAAGAACCCCTGAGGAATCGTGATCTATAACCTTGACACATATTCTGTCTCCCTTGTCGGCCTTGTTCTCCTGCACCCTGGTTGTCAGCATCCTCAGTCATTTCTCCTTGCCTAGGAGGGTTGGAATACTGTGGGTGACACCCATGGGGTCTCTGCATGTAGTAAGATGGGAATCTCTGCCTGCGGTAGGGCCAGTGTTGCTGGGCCTGGCCTTGGGATCACTCTCCAAATCCTCATTCTTTTCCCCACTCTCACTATTCTGGTAGTTCTGCTGCTAATTGCGTGGTGGACTCCTAGGATGTGGACAGCGTCTATAATGGCTACAGTCCGCTGCATACTTACTGCCTTGAACTGGAACCCCACCAGGGCCTGGAGTATTTGCTGCCTCCGCACTCTTCTTCAACAACCTCAAACTCCACAGTCTCTCCATCTCCTACACTGTAAAGATTCTTCCTGGGGTTATTATTCTTTATGATAGTCTGGTGTATAAATACATCTTCCTTGGTGTCATTCCTGTTGATGAAGCCATACGCGTTTCTTACATTGAACCATTTTACTGTTCCCAAAACCTTTGTTGTGATTACCTTCTTCTCCCTGATGGCAGGTGCTACAGATGTGAGACTGCGTGAGCTACTGCTCCCTGTGCTGCTGCCCGTGGTGCCAGGCTAGTTTTCAGCGCTGAGGGTGGGTATGGCGAGCAGCTGCTGGTTCTCAGACTCGCTGCTCATAGTTGCGGTGATGGTGACTGGGACCAGCTGTGACAGCTGTGGCCCCTCCCGGGTTGTGATGGTAACTAGGTGGATGGTGGCAGTGGGGCTGCTCAAGGCTCTCTGGGGTCTACTCTCTGAAGTCCGCTCTCTGCTCCTGACACCAATCGAACTAACATTATTTTCAAAGCCTTGTTTCTACTGTCCACATAATGACTGATACTCAGTAGTTAATTAAATAAACATTAGTGAACAAGTGAATGAATTAATGAAATAGATTTATCCAACAATATATATTAAATTAGTGTGAGGCAAAACTATGGCAAAGTGTCAGATGGGGTGAGGAAAAGAGGAAGAGAGAGGTTCAAGAGCAGACATCCAAGGAAGAGATTCAAAACTATGTGAAATCAAGGTGCTACGGTTAGAAGTTAGCGCACCAGGGTTAAAGGTCTCAGAATGCATGCCAACATCCTAGAACTGAGCACCTGGAAGCATGTTGAAGGAGAAGCTCTTCAGAGTTTGGAGAAACAGAAAGCTCTTATGCTGAGGGATTGCATGTGTCATGGTTTGGGCGGTGGAACTTTCCTATGACAATGGCAAGAGGGACTAGATAGAAGCAGGCAGTAAATGAGCACCATTCCCTAGCAGAATGAGGATGTCCAGGGAACTGGGGAACAGATGGTAGCAGTAGGGGTGAGGTCCAAGATAGGGGAAGATTATGCTGGTGATGCAGTCATGTAGGACACAGTTGAGGCAGAATGTTTTCTCAGCGTTGATCCCCTAATGACATTATCCAATGGACCAACATTATTTGACTACCATAAATTATCTAAAACCTTTCCTTCATATTTCAAATCAAAATGACAAGGAGGGACTTATTTATATCCATATAGAATGGAATCCAGAGGAATCTGGAGGTAATGAAGAGTGTGAGTCTGCTTTGATGCTTGACTACTGACTGCTTTCAAACTCTATCCTTCCCACTTCCTCTTATAAGCCTTATACTGGCAAACTGATAAACGAATCCGCCATGCTCCCTCCTTGGGCACCCACAGGAGAGTCCATCAAGCAAGCACTTGTCCAAGCTCTCAGTTTGACCTCACTCCCAAACATAAAAAAACCCTAAGCTAATCTCCTTGCGTTGGTATCAAAAGCATTTTCTGACCCATGTAGGAAGCTTGCTTTGTGCCCAGAAAAGCTTCACTACGCAAGTAATAATACTTTTCATACCGTATTTGTATGTGTGGGGCACGGGCCATCTTGACATGTGGCCAAGATTTTGTGTGAGGCCCATCTGGTTTCTGCAGTATTTCTATGAAACTCAACTACAAAAGAAATTTTTCAGCAAAGACTCCATTAATCTCATCAGGCAGAATTAGTCCCTGCTTACCTTATGCTCTCATTTATATTAATGTATACATTAGTGCTCATCACAGCTTGATATTTATTATAATTGCTATGTATGCATCTATCACTTTCAGTAAGATTCCTAAGCATAAAAATAATCTTATTTATTTCTGTATTCCCTGAAACTTTATATAAAAACTGCTTGATAATATTTGATTTATTAAATTTTTCAGAATGTACAAGGACAGGGGCTGGGGAGATAGCTCCAAGGCACAAGTGCCTGCTGGGCAAGTGCAAGGTTGTGAGTTTGAACCCCGGTCCTGCAAAAAAAAAAAAAAAAAAAGAATGTACAAGGACAACTAGCATCCCTGAAGAATATTCAAAGTTTCATTTTTTATCTGAAGCTTAAAAAACAGCTCCCTGAATATATTCTGTCTCTCATGGGTTCTCAAAGCTCAAACCATGGTACACAAACAGCAAAGCATAATATAAAGACCATTTTTCAAAAGATCAACCCTTCCAAGATGCTTCTAGACCCCTTATGGAATTACCAAACAGAAGGCTTATGCGAAGATCTCTGAGGATTCATTCATTCTCTGTAGAGCTCTGAGAATGCTCATAAACCCAGTTTTGAATGGGAACTCACCCATATATTTTATGCTGTTTTTCAGGCAGTTAGCCTAATTAAGCCTCCTAAGCAGGTTACAGTCCCCTGTGGAAACTAAATTGAGTTTAAACACAGAATTATCTCAAAATCTATGAGCTCTTGATTGACGCCTCAGTTAATTTTGACAACTGAAGTGGCTTCCTGCTTCTCTTCACTTTAGGAAGATGAATAATTATGGAAATAATCTCATTAACTCTTTGTACAAGTCACTGGAATTTCTCTACAGTTTATACAAGGCCTAGGAGAGAATAATAATCACTGCATTAGACATGTGTATGCTTATGATTTTTTATAGTTCCACTTCACTGTCATACCCATAGGCAGTGCTAGAAGTAATGAATTATGTCTCTACTGGCATAAGAAAATTAAGAAAAAAAAAATCTATATTCAGATGAATATGGTCTTCAGCCAGTACTTAGGTTTTCTATATCTCCAGACATTTATTTTAAGGTCTAAGATTGACAAAGAATTTCATCCTCCATGTTCTTACATTGTCCTGGCCTTGATAAACATTCATCCACAAAATTTGAATGTTTACCCTAAATAACAGATCATTATGAGCCATCAGAAGAAGGGAGAAGAAAGAGAAAGCAGAAGAAAAATCTGTATATATAAATATTATCATATATAATATATAATATATTATATATAATATAGAAAATATCTCTTATATATTAGAAAAGATTAGAAAAAATATATATGTATATTTCTTTCTATATATATCCAAGATATGGTCCCAATGATATTGTTAGGAGTGATGTATATATTGTTTATCCCCGCATCTCTGTTCTTGCTTGCTCAGTTACTGATGATTAATTCCTGTCTGTTCAGTTCCTGTTAAGACCTCAGTTAAGGTTCTGTTTCCTTAAGTTTCCATTTCCCGCGACCTTTAGGTTTCAATCCCCCACCTTGGTCTCCTGGAAGTCACCGCACTCTCTCATTGGTTGCCCGCGGGACTCGCACCGTTCCGAAACTTACCACTCGCCTCCCCCAATCCCCTGGATAACATATGCTATTGGCTTCTGTAAAACCTGCTTGCTGAATCCCTCATTAGCATAAGCACCCTATAAAAACCCGCTCACGCAGCCGCTCGGGGTCACTCTTCCTGAGGGTGGCCCTGTGCCGGCACAGCTTATTCAATAAAAGAGCTCTGTAACACTTTGAGGCACCGACTCTTGGCTCATCCTCCTCCCGACATCTCCCGGACCTAACAATATCAGAAAAATAACAAATGTAGCAACAGTAGAAATGTTCTTTAAAGTAGTCAGGGTTCATGATTCACCTATGTGCATGTCTGTGTGTCTATATCCACATTCCTGAATCTTTTCTTCAAGTATCAAACCTATATTTTTAATGCTCTCCCTCCACCACTAAGTAAATATGTTTTTGAAGATCAGAACACTTTTCTCTTCACACTTTAGTTTCCTCGTAGGTTGATGACTGGAAGATGTTGATGAATACTAAATGGTAAAATGACCTTTATGGTTCTATAGGGACCACTTCAACAGTTTGTGATTCTAGACAGCAAATGATACCAGTCCTGGTGGAGTGTGCTTGTAATGCCAACACTTGGGAGACTGAAAACAGGAGGATCACTACGAGTCCAATCTGTGTAGTGAGATCCTGGAGACCCTGTACTAAATACATTTTAAAAAATGTATTACCCAAGGATTAGTCCTCAGTAAAACTTGAGCTGATTTCTTCTCTTTCCATTAATTCTAAGTCCATGATGCCTCTCAAATATCACTTTTCTTTTTCATGTTTTTTAGAGAAGCTTAACTTCCTTACCATTCTTGAACTGGTAACAGTCTTGTGTTTTTTTTGTTTTGTTTTGTTTTGTTTTTGTCTTTTTTGAGACAGGGTCTCGCGATGCAGTTCAGGCTGGCTTTGAGCTCACTTTTGTAGCCCAGGCTGGTCTCGAACTCGCACCAATCCTCCTGCCTCAGCCTCCCGAGTGCTGGGATTACAGGCGTGAGCCACCACACCCGGCTACAGTCTTGTGACTTACCTATCAACTAGCAGCTTCTTCAACCTATGAGCTGTGTATGACACTACCGTTAAAGTCGCCTTTCTCAGTCACAGACTGGATGAAGCCAAATCATTCTACATGTTCACCTAGAGGAAATTCACATTTCTACCCTAGAGTGAAAGGTGTCCCAAGTTATGAACTTCTCCTGATATTTGTATTTCCTTCCACTCCTCCCAGGGGATGGTGGAGCATTAACTTTGCCATATGGTTTTGCAGGTCAAATGAAACAAGGCCTGTGGCACAGGAATAGAAGAAAACCTAGTGCAGAAAGAACTCATCAGTTCCAGCAACTATTTATTTTATTTTGTTTTATTTTCGGCCGGTTCAGCCCACCGTAAGGGCAGGGCTACTGCTGCATGTGGTGCTGGGAATTGAACTGCAGTCCCCTGCGCCTGCCTAAGCTTGCCTAAGCAGGCACTCTAGTCAGCTGCTGAGTTATCTACTGGCCTCAGTGCCAGCAACTATTAAACTTGCTGTCACTGTGCCCTGCAGTTTCCCATATCTGCCTTTTCCTTGTCATATGGACTCTTGTTGAAAGAATCTCTTTCATAGAATTTCCACCAAATGAAAACTGATGGGTTTTAGGTCCAATCTTAGTGCCTACTCCTTTGTAGAGTCTACTCAAGATGTATCAACATTAAATTTCTCTTTCACTGTGTCCCACAGGATATTTCTCAAGCTCTATTTCAGTATACCAAGACTATAGATAGTTTATCAAATCCTTATCTGATGAATGTACTATTTTATGGGCAACACTGCTCAAGGCTTGCGATATCAAGGAGTGAAGAGCAAAAACTTTTAAAGTTCATTTGTTTTACTTTCATCAAACTCACTTTTTAATGGAGATAGGTGGACAAAAAAATTACAAAGAGCAATAGGCATTTGGAAGTGTCTGCCGCAGAAGCAGGAGGGCCTATTCCACATGGTGGATCACCTTTTCCATATTGCACATATTGCAGGGGTGGTCACTCACTTTGACTACTGATCATCCAACTCAACGTGTGGCTTTGTCCACAAGGAATTTCTATTATGTTGAACTTGAATTCAACAGTGAAACAACATTTTGTGTAAAATGCCCCAATTCTGCATCAGTTGACTCATCTGAAAAAGAAATTGCCAATATTTACATCTTATTTTAGGTATGAAATAAAATGTTTATAAAATACTGCTGTGTAATAGACAATAAACAGGCTCCATTAAATGTCACTGTTGCTTGTTTCAAGAAATATTTCCAGAAATTTTGTATTAGTTGATTCTTGTATGAACTTGACCATGTGAAAATACTCATCTTGAAAGACTACTTGACATTTTTAATAGAAATCAGTAAAATATTATCACTCTGGGTGACTTGAGATATGCAAATGGTATTATATAAAACTAGATATTTTATAGTCTTCTTAAAAACCAAAGTCTACTCAGAAAACATTTAAATTTAATTTTTTCTAACAGATTTCAGACAATAAGTGAAAAAGTTACTTTTTAGAGGAGTAATTTAAAAAAGAATAACCAATTTCTGGAACAGCTAAAGACTATTATACAAATAGTAATAGAAAAACCACCAGCCCATCTTAGGGCTATAATGGAAAGTAACGAAAAAACTGCTCAGTGTGATCCTTGATTTTACAAGTGGGACCCATGGAGGATAAATGGTTTGCCAAATGTATCACTAACAGTTGGCAGAGCAAGCACCTGGCTTCAGCTTCTAGAAGCTCCTTTCAAAAACAAGGGGAAGGGCCCGGCAGGATGGCTCAGTGGTCTAAAGCCCCTGCTTAGGAAAGCTTAGGCAGCTTCAGGGACCGCAGTTCGATCCCCCGGCACCACATGCTGCACCAGCCCTGCCCTCGGGACGGGCTGAGCCAGCCATAAAAATGAATGAGTAAACAAACAAACGTTCTGAAACAAGAAAAAAAATAAATAAAAATTAAAAAAAAAACAAGGGGAAAAACTCTGCATTTTCTCCTTTCTGACAAAAAAAAAGTATCTACCATCTCACAAAACAAAATGATTTTGGTCTATTTAGCTAAGACTTTTCTGATGCATATATCCTGCCTTTAGATAAATATATGTGACATTAAAGAAGGATTTTAGGTTCTTTTCTTTCCTGGTGATATGTCCTTGAACTTCAGTCCTACATCGTAAGCACAGTGAACCACTTTCTGACCCATTGTTTTTGCAGGGATCCAGCACACATTAATCAGCCCTCAATGTGCCTTATTATCCAGCATGGCTAGTGACTACATTGCCAAAGACAAGAAAATCGACATAAAAGGACCTAACCCTTTGTCTGGACATAATCTAGTCTTAAGGAGGAGCAGAGAATCAAATGGACCTTAATATAGATACCAAATCACAAAGGAAAGAATCCAATCAAATACTGACAAAAGAAAAACACCTGAACAGGGCAGTAAACAGCAGCTTGCATAAAACACCATAACCACCCTGACAGCAGAGCTTTCACATCCGCTCTGGGGAAATTCAACACCCCATTAGAGGGCCAGGAAGCAGACGTCCTGAGGGAAAACTCTGTAACCAGCCAAGACAAATTGATGAGACATTTCCAGAATCATCACCATGCACATGGTGCCTGAGATATTTACATTTCTTTCTCTTCTCAGTTATTTGAGTTTTATAATGAGAAAATATGAGAAATCACAAAAGTAATAAGCCTCAGTACAGCTGCAAGGAGAATAAAATAAGGCCACTTCATAAATTTCTACTTTATAATATTTCTCTTTCAAAAATGCCAAAAAGCCTCTTCAAAATATTAGAATGGCAAAGGTTAACTTGGGTTTGTATTGCTCTAAGCAAAATGAAAATTACTTTATGTTAACAATATTAGGAGAACTTGTAAGCTAAAAATATAACACCAGTCATAATGACATTTTTGCTCACACAGCCTGGGCATCTTGATTACGATCGCCTAATTCTGGCCAGCATCTGTATTCCCTGCTCCTAAATGTGCTCTGCTACCGGATTGAGTGTGTAAATCTAAATCAGATTCTTGCCTAATCTGCTATGCATCCTCCTTTCTATTAGATGGAAATCCAGTATTTCCTCCCCAGATTGCAAGGTCCATAGGAACACTATGGAGTCCCTGTAAAAATCTCACTGCAACTGCAGCAGCACCTGTTGGGAGCCAGCAGGAAGCCAGGAAATTTGACCGGGTGTGTGTAGGTGGGACTGGGCTTCCCTGCCTGGGGCAGAAAGCTACCCCAGTGCTGAGAAAAACATCCTGCCTGGTTCAGTGTTTCCCCAAAGCAATTATGCAAATTCCTTAGCCTGTCCTTGAATACTCAATAAAAGTAATATCCTTTTGAGGGTCTAGGCTCACTTCGAGACAGAGAAATCTCAGTGAGTCCTCTGAGCTACCTTATCAGGTCTTCTCGTCGTTTCTTTCGGCACCTACACCAGAACAACACAACAAGCACCACTGTTCCCCCCTCACACACACCCACAGCGCCCAGATCCAGAGTTCACACGAGAACTGAGAGGGCATAGAGGAGGCTGTGGTCTACCATGACAGGAACCAAAACATTGGGACTAGTAAGAAATATTTTGTGAAGCATTTAATTGACAGTTTGGCAGACACTTCAGCAAGGTACTTTGGCACAAACTTTGCCAATTAATTTTTGTAAAGATATTCACTTTAGATAAAGCTGTCATGTCAACTAACCTACTTAATAGTAAATGGCCTCAAATGAAATGATATTGTACATAATTGCTAGTAACTCTGTCTCATATCCATTTTCCACAAGAGAAAATTGCAAATTGGGAAAGTTAATAGGCAAACATCAAACATATCAAGAGTCAAATCTACATCATTTGTTTCAAAACAACTATCACTGCAGGGGAAATATTTTAGGAAATAATTAATGAAGCTGAACTGAGGTTCCTATTTTCTGGCTTCATGACTGACCATAAGCTATTGTCTGGAAACCTGGTCTTCGAAACACTTAAGTGGTAAGATTCAACTGTGATGCCATCTTATTTAGATGGTAAAAAACACTTTCTAAGGTAATCTATTTTTGGCTTTCAAGCCTAGAATTTTGAGGAGCATAGAAATCTTTGTGATCAGCACCAGTGAAAACTCTTAACCCTGAGTCACAGCCAGCCTTACCTGGTTAGATGTACTGTTCCTGTATGGATGCATGTTTGCTACCACAGGAATAGGCAGTGCATGACCTTTCATAGAATAAAACCTATGTGTGCATTTCCCCAGACTCCACTTGAGAAATAGTTCTGTTAGAGTTGAGACGCCCACCACGCAGAGGAAGACACCAACAGACGCCTTCTCATGCAATCAGCACAGGGTTTATTTATCCATGCATGGGGCTCAATGAACTCGCAGGAACAAAGAGCCCCATGTTGTGTATGGTCGGGGTTTATAAGCACATAGGATAATGGGAGGAAGGGTCTTTGTAAGCGCGGGTACAGAAGCAGGTAACATTGGTTAGTTTAAATGGCTCGTTACATTCACTGGGGGAAATAATCATACGGAAGCCGAAGGCCAGGTGGCGAGGGGAACTTCTTAATATGGTCAGAGAGGGCACAGGGAGGGGGCAGGCCTCGTTTCTGTTCTTAGCTAACTTAGACAATTTACAACTGCATTACCTCATGTCCCAGCACATGGGGAGTTAAGGAACAGTGTGTATGGCTCCGTTCCTAGAAGTGAACAAAGGGGACATTCCTTCTCTTACAGTTCTAATGTGTATTGTTATGTATCCTTATTTTGCTGCTATAATATTTATTTTGTTGTAATCAACTGTATTATATTGTCAATCCTTCTAGCAAGCTAACAAATGTGCAGGTAGTCTTGGGCACCCTTAAGGTGAAAAACAACAATAGAATGAGAAGCGACCTTGACCAAGATAATGGAGACACAGCAGAGTGACAGTTTCTCCATGGATAAAGCTGAGCCAAGAGACTTACATGGGTTACATCAGATCTCAGAATTACACCTGAAACAGGAAGCACCATTCATGGTATGAAATTCACTGATATAAATAACAGGGCTGTGATGATTAAACTTAATTGTCAACTTGACTGGATTAATAGGGGTGATGACACCAGAGAGGCACTATACCTACCAGTGGGTTCATGTACTGGTGATCATAGCTAAGGTGCTCTTCGGAGGTGGAGCCCGACTGGAGGTGGATCACAGGGTGTGACTTTGGAGGCTGCATCTCTCACCTGTGCTCTTCCCCTGCAGTTTGCTTCCGCGCTGCCATAGGGTGAACGGCGTTGCTCCGCCATGATCTTCCACCATGATGCTTCTGCCCCAGAGCCATCTTCCATGACTGAATCCTTAGAGTGAGTCAAATGAACCCTCTCTTTCTTTAAATTGTAGATGTCTGGCATTATATCCCATTAGGAAGAAAGGTGACCTGTTCAAGAGCTGTGCCTGTAATAAGAAATTGGAAACTTGAAGGCTGGCAGTATAGCTCAGCGGATTAAGGGCTTGCTTAGGGAAGCGTAGGGGCCAGAATTCTGTTCCCCCAGCTCCCGGGCACGCTGAGCTGGTTATGGAATCTGGCCATGGTAGTGCGTGCCTGTAATCCCAGCACTTGGGAGGAACAAGCAGGAGGATTGCTACAAGTCAGTAGTGAGACCCTGTACAAAAAAATAAAAGAAATATACAAGAAATTGCAAGCTTATTCGCCATCAGGTAAAAGTGGGCGGGAGGCTACCTGTGCAATTGAAGTATCAACTCAACATTTTCTCAGAGAGTTAAAATTAGAGAAGAAAATTGGCTTTTCTTGAATGAAATTGCATAACAGTAGCTCAAAGAGGCAAATTTATTCAAATCTACCTCCTTAAAACAAATGTCATCTTCCCTGGGGGAGTAGAATGGTGTGAAACTATATATAGTGTACACAATTTAAAATTTCTTTTTCAGGAAAATTTCTCTGCAAGCTACTTTGCATTAGACGTATTTGTAAACTGGGTAGCAACTGAATTCTACTGACAGCTAAATAACCCTTTAGGTTTTCCTCTGCTACCATGTTGTGCAATCCACCCATGAACTGCCCATGTTGTACCATCCATGCATTAATCTACATATGCACTGTACAATGTATGTTGTGCATTCTCTTAGAAGATATCTACTTCCTGGCAAATTCACTTTGGGTATTCAGAGGCAGTCTATATCATTATTAGTCTAATATCAATTTGCATTGAATACTTTTCCTATATCAAGTTTTTAGAAAGACCTCTCTCTCTCTCTCTCTCTCTCTCTCTCTCTCTCTCTCTCTCTCTCAGAAATACACTTTTACAAAGGGAGATATAAAATAAAAATGCTTCAGTGAAACTGGTACTCTCGATGCCAAGTAGTTAATACAGAAACAATCAAAATAGTGACTCATAACAAATAAAACATCCAGTAGTCAGTGTTCCCATCGAAATATTTCTAGGACAGGGTTAAGGTCATTACAACACTGACATTAACCTTCATACATATTAGCGTAAATTAGTTTTCTCTGAAAACAAATGGATGCACAGATTGAAAAAATGTATTTCCCTAGGAATCCAAAAGGAACAGTGACTTTCATTAAAAGTCATATCCTTTCCCTCACCCATAAGACTGGCATCTACTAACACCTCTCCATGTACTGTGGGCTCATCAAAATCTGATTATAAAAGGAGAATGGAGTCTTGTATCTCCATGGTCAAGAAAGAGGTGAGATTTTTCCTTCCGTGAAAAGTTGAACTTCTTGAGAAGTGGCAGGGCTCCTGACTCCATGGGTCTGCAGGCAGGACCTCTATGGAAAGGACAAGAAAAGAGCAAATTCAAAGTAGGAAGCAAACCACGGGACTGGCACTTGCATTAAAGGTCTGGGTCTGGAATGCCTCCCTCCCATCATTCATAGCATGCATGGTGCACTGTCCTGGGTTCTGAGGAAAAGCGATGAGTCACAACAAGCCCTGAGAGGAGGGATAAGTCCAAGTCATTTTTCAAAAATTTTGTAGATAAGGAAAGCAAGGATTTTAGACCTCCAGGGACAAGCAGGACCCCTTCTGGAGCATGAGAGGCAAATAGGTAACTGTCAAAATAAGAAGTTTCTAGAAATCAGAAAATACATTTCTTCTCTATATGCCATCTTTTTTATCCCAGTTTTGTTGTTGTTATTGTTATTGATGCTGATTCTGTTTCCTTCTGTTTTTGTTGGTGCTTTGTTTTGTATTTTAGGGAAGGGTCAACAGCAGCGGTTCTCAACCTGTGGGTCGTGACCCCAGCGAGGATCGAACGACCAAAACACAGGGGTCGCCTAAAGCCATAGGAAAATACATATTTCTGATGGCTTTTTACAGCCATGCTATGCCATGGTGAAATGTTATTTATTGGAAATAGTAATAAATACTTCTCAACATATAATTAAATATTGTTTTGTGATTAATCATTATGTTTAAATTATGTTTGATTTATAGTAATGAGAATACATAATGCATATCAGGTAATGATATGCATACGTTCTGAATCATAACTGTAGCAAAATTACACTTTTGAAGTAGCCAACAAAATTATTTTTTGGTTTGGGGTCACCACAACGTGAGGAACTGTATTGTGGGGTCACAGCTTTAGAAAGGTTGAGAACCACTGGTCTACAGAGTGTTCAGGGTCTCACTACTACATCGGACTTCAGTGATCCTCCTGTTTACTGCATCCCAAGAGCTAGGATTACAGGCACACACCACCACACCCAGTCTCAAGCACGCCTCAGGGTGGGGCCAGCACAGCAGGTCCAGGGATAGAACCCCAGGCCCCTGCACCTGCTAGCAGATACTTAATCTGTTGAGCTATTTTGCCAGCCCTAAGATATCTGTTTAACAATATGTTTCTGAGCGAAAACGAGTTGTTTTTTTTTTTATCTAAAATGTTACTATCATTACTACTATTTTGACCTGTTTAAAGTGTATACATCTTGTAAGTCTTTGGCAAAGTTTTTCCTAATCCCAGTCTGCATACTCTATGTCTCTTTACACTACCCACTATGCTACATTGGCTTGGTAGTGAGCCTCCATATAAGCTTGAAATAAAAACGCCTATTTAGTTCATTCTTACACGTTTCACCATCCACTCCATCCTGACTCCATGCTCTACAATGTCCTTGAGGATGATATGTACTGTTCCAACCCATGGTTCCTCATAATGGTGTAGAGCAGTGCTCCACATACAGGGAGTCCCAATTATTTCAATTTGATTCTGTATTCATAAATATGATCTGCAAGTTATTTTCTCATTTCCACTTTTCATATGATAGTTGTCCTTATAACTATCACAAAATTCACATGCACAAAAGCACACATGCACCCTATTTTATTGTGTATAACAGATAACTACTGATATATTTACTATGTACATTACATAGTACATCATATTACACATATTTCTATTACCTGCCATTGACACATCTCTTCAGTTATGAATATTTTTACTGTTTTTGGAAAGACTTGTTTCTTCCACTTAAAGTGAGATGGATTTGCTAATTTTATTTCTCACCTTGTATTACACATCATGCCAAAACAGATGCACTCCGTGGGAATCTGGAGGATAAAGGCTGCCTTGCTGTATGACTCCCTAATCCACACCAGCCAAAATACCTCTGACTTCTCATTTGTAAAATGAGATTTTTAAACCTTCATCATTATTTATTAAGTATTCACTATACCCTGGGAACCTAATAAAAGAGACTGCATTCAATGAGCTTAAAAATAAGACCTCCACTTGCAGCCAGGGGATATGGTGAGAACGCTCACCCAGGTTGTTGCATTTCCCATACTCTACACATTAAAAGCCACTGGTCTCATAGAGATTCAGATACACAATTTGTAAGAAGACAAGCAAACAATTGCTAAGGGAATGGCTATATTCTGATAGCTGGGAAAAGCAGCCTACTAAGAAAGGAGGAAAAGGGAGACAATATTAGCATTTAATTTTGAGTATTAAAATTTGTTTTGAGGAGAGAATAAGGACTTTTCTTTTGCAGAAATATGAATACATTACACATATCGATACAGGTGTTCCCAATACTTTCTGTTATAAGAAGGTATTGTTTAGCTTATGATCACACCAAATACCATAACTATCGACTCTTTGTTCAAGCCAAAAACTTCCACCCAAAATAAATCACGACCAGAATCCTAAACAAGCATGTAAAGTACGTCAATTTGTCTTTTCACTCCAGACAATGCAGACTCTTTCTACCTTAGCTTCTTTGTGCTCAAATAGTAATAGCTTTACTTATAAAATTAATTCATTGAAAATTCTCTCAAAACTGACAATCAACTTTTATCTTTGGCCCTCTTCCCTTTGTCCTTTTCCATCTATATGAGTGGAGTAATTTTTTTTTTAATAGTTTTTTCTTGTTTCCCTTGTGATAGAATTAGTTAACTAATCTCAGAGTGGTCATTTTCATTCTATCAACATTAGTGGTGCAAGCTTCAAATAAATTTAATAAACATTCACAGTACCATGATGCTTTTAAACATATAGTCCTTTTGTCAGTTTCTTGTTCAACATACAGCTTTAAAGAGTATCAATTACCTTTATTAGAACTTAGTACACCAGGGAACCTTGGCGATAATATAACTAATTTCATTCCTTTCACAGATAAAAAGAACAAAGGTATTGACAGCAGTGCCAATTTCCGAGATCCCACACCTGGTGTTCTTACCCACTTTATCGCACCTATGACCTATTATGAAGTGGTCCGAGGAAGAAAATGCTGAGCCCCATTCTCAACTACTATTTAACATGCAGTGTCTAAAGACAGCTGTGCCTAGAAACCACCATATAAATCATGTCTAATGATGTGGAATGTGCTAATGGGTCTTCACACTGAAAGTTTACCTCTGAAGTCCACATTTCCAATTCAATAATTAGTATTTCCTAGGGGAAAATATCTCTAAGAAATTAATTAATGTGGGTGATCAAAATCCCACTTTCTAGATTTTAAAATCATATTTATACAAGAAAACTTAGCATGGGCAAATGACTTCTTGTTAATTATTCCTTAAATAAAACCACGTATTTATAGAAAAATTAAAAATTCAAATAAAACTCAAGGAAAGTTTGTGCTATTTGCAAAATGCAGTCATGAAAATTTGCTCCTTCTTTTGTCAAATACAATTTGTAGCTGTATGCAAACATACTTTCTAAATGTAACAAAAAATCTAAATGTTTACTTTTCTTAAATAATACTGATGAAAATGGTTAAAAGCAAGTCATTTAAAAGATGGACTTTTCTGTTCTGTTAATACAATATTTTTCTCAAAATGAAGCATGCATGTCAAACTTAGTCATTATTACCAAGTGTAAAAAGACATTGTTTTACTGCAGAGTGGGGAAATTGTGCTCCAGAATAAAAATAAAATCATCTAATAAGATGAAAACAGTAAATTAGGGTTAGCATTAAAACAGTAAAAAGTGCTATAAGAGAAATGTTTTCTTTCTTACTTTTGCTTCTGCATTTGCTTTTGAGTATATATATAGTGCCTGTCTGGCAAGTTCAAGATCCTGAGTTTAATCACTGGTACTGCAGAAAAAACAAAAAAGGAATATATTCTGATATTAAGTGTCATATAATAACAAATGCATTTATTTATTTTAATGATGTCAATTAAAAGTATGATTGACCAGCTTTGATATTATACATTATTGATATACATTAAATATAAATTCATAACTCTTTAGCAAAATAAAACTGAAAACTTTGATATCAAAGCCTACCATGTTCATCATTATACTTTCAGATCTAGCCCTACTATCTACCATACAGTATGAGCTTAAGAAAAATATCTTAGGCTGAGGGATAGCTCAGCTGCATAAGCACCTGCCTGGCAAGCACAGGCCTTGAGTTCAATCTCTGATTCTGAAAAAAAAAAAAAAAAAAAGAAAAGAAAGATAAAAAATTTCTCAGTGAATATGATGTTATAAATATTTTCCACGTTAGGATTCTCAGTAGTTAGCAACAAAACATAATAAAAGAACTTTAAGCAGAGCATGAGTGAGATAGCCTGGGGGCCACCAAAAACTGATTCAACACAGGAACAAAGCCCAACATGTAAGTGGAACTTCATCCATCAGACAGGCCTAGTGTGGAAAACTGCTGCAGAACTCCCGACAGAGAGGCTAGAGACAACACCCACACAGCTGACTCAGGAGCAGAACATCTTGCCAGAGTGGCATAGCAGGTTCACCTCCAAGGGCTGCAGCCAGAAGAAGTGGAGCACAGCAGCCAGACCCAAGCCACACCCACCTGGATGAGTTTGAACTTGATAGATCCAGATCTCTAGCTAAAGTAAGAACGCTACCAAAAGGTCAGAATGCAGGACTATACAAAATGACAAAGAGAAGGAGCAAAATGTGCTGTCAAGTCCTGAGCCCACCCAGAACAAAATGCAGGAAACAATAGCATAGGAGGAATTAGAAATCACACACCTGAAGTCTCTGACATAATAGGATCTGAAGTAAAGAAACAACCACAGAAAGGTATAGAGGAAATCAGATCAGAAATAACTTCTGAAGTAAAAAAAAGAAGACCTATAATAAAAGAATTACTAAGTGCTTCTAAAGAAGACACTGATAAAAAAAAGAGAGGAGTATTCAAAAATGATAGAATCTTTGAATGCACAATACGGAAAATAATAAAATGCATGAAACAGATTCAAAGTGCTACACAGGAGTTTAAAACCTCAATCACAAGCTGGCAAAAGTGAAAATACTTTCAGACATTAAAGACATCATTGCTACTAGTGAAGAGGTAAGAAAAGATCTCTTAATAACAGCAAGGATGCAACAAAAAATAATTCAACATCTGCAAGATGATGCAAAGATGAGCAACGTAAGACTAATAGGCATCAATGAGAAAGAAGGAGACTGTACAAGTTATATGAAAAGAATGTGGGAAGAAGTAATAGAGAAAACTTCCCAAATATGGGAAAACAATTTTTTCAGTAACTGAAGCATATAGAACTCCAAATAACATCAACCCAATTGAAACCACCCCCACACATATGATAATCAGGATCCTAGAAATTCAGCACAGGAACAATATTTTAAAAGCTACTACACACACACACACACAAAATCACATTTAAAGAAAACCCATTAGGCTCCCAGTGCTCAGGCTCATGGGCTCACGCACGGTACCGGGGAGCGTGCCCTGTGTGTAGTTTCCCACTGAGCCCACTGGGTGCCGGCACTATGAGTGCCCTGGCTGGGACCTGCTGAACGGGCACTGAGCAGGGACTACCAGTGGCAGCAAAGTCCGAATCTACAAGGAGCAAGGGTGAGATGGTAAAGAATAGGTCCAAGAAAAGCAAGAAAGCCAATAGTAGCAGCAGCAGTAGCAGCAGCAGCAGCAGCAGCACGTTACTCTCAGTTTGTTATGAAATAATTACCTTGAAGACAAAGAAGAAGATAGCTGTTGATATATCCCCCCGCAAAAAACCAGCCAGCTCCAGCAGCTCCACTGTCCAGCAGTACCACCAGCAGAATCTCAGCACCAACCTTATCCCGGCCCCCAACTGGAAGGTCGCTATCCCACCATTAGAGAAAAAAATGCGGTGATGTTCAATAATGATTTAATGACAGATGTAGATTTTGTGGTTGGGCCACCAGGTGGGACTCAGCGGTTTCCAGGACACAAATATGTCTCAGCTGTTGGGAGCTTTGTGTTCCATGCAATGTTTTACAGAGAACTTGCTGAGGACAAAGATGAAATCCATATACCAGATGTTGAACCTGCTGCTTTTCTCACTATGTTGAAGTATATCTATTGTGATGAAATTGACCTTGCTGCTGACACAGTGCTGTCCACATTGTATGCTGCCAAAAAGTACATCATCCCTCACCTTGCCCGAGCCTGTGTTAATTTCCTGGAGACCAGCCTGAGTGCCAAGAATGCCTGTATACTGCTCCCCCAGAGCTGCCTGTTTGAAGAGCCAGACTTGACCCAGCATTGCTGGGAGGTGATCGATGCCCAGGCTGAGTTAGCTCTCAAGTCTGAGAAGGTTCCATGACACTGACTTCCAGACACTAGAAAATATCCTCCGCAGAGAAACTCTGAATGCCAAAGAAATTGTCATTTTTGAGGCAGCTCTCAGTTGGGCCAAAGTAGAATGCCAGTGACAAGATCTAGCCTTGAGCACTGAAAATAAACACAAGATCCCAGGAAAGGCACTTTACTTGATTCACATACCTACCATGGCCCTTGATGACTCTGCAAATGGTGCTGCCCAGTCTGAAGCATTAACTCTCAATGAGACTAACATCTTCCTCTGGTACACTGGCCAAAAAGCCAGAGCTACAGTTCATGAGTAAAGCCCACAAGGGGCTTGTCCCCCAGCGCTGTCACCGTTTCCAGTCTTGAGCCTATTGAAGCAACCAGTGGCATGATCGAAGCCGCTATAACAGCATCCAGTTTGCAGCTGACAAGAGAGTGTTCATTGTGGGCTTTGGACTGTATGGTTCCAGCTGTGGCTCTGCAGAATACAGCACCAAGATCGAACTCAAGTGACAGGGCGTCATCCTGGGACAGAACCTGAGCAAGTACTTCTCATATGGGTCCAGCAATACCTTCCCTGTGTGGTTTGAGTAGCCAGTGCAGACTGAGCCAGACACCTTCTACGCAGCCAGTGTGATCCTGGATGGCAATGAACTCAGCTACTTTGGCCAGGAAGGCATGATGGAAGTTCAGTGTGGCAAAGTGACTGTCCAGTTTCAGTGCACTTCAGATAGCACAAATGGCACTGGCGTACAGGGAGGACAGATCCCTAAGCTTATATTCTATGCTTGAAACTTTGCCTCCCCTTGCATTGTAAGCCTAAGGTGCATAAGCCTGGTCCCTCTTTGTCAAATGTTTAGCTCATCTGGGTATAAGCGATGAGCACAGGTAATTTGTAATGAATGAAGCAGTAAGCAGTTTCTAACTTCCTTTAACCTTTTAATTATGTCCAGGCTAAAATTCAGCATTCTGCTTTTAACTGTATATTTAAGAGCCAAGTTCTTACTGAAGCTTTGTGGTCTTTAGACTTGTGTCTGTATACCTGAGGGAGATATTGTACTCTTCCAATTGTCCAACTGACCTCCCAGTTTTGTCCCTCTGAAGAAAGTTTGGGGTCATCTTGAATTTCCTTTTGGGTTTCACTTGATGAAATAATCTAAAATAATAACACTAACAGTTATTGTGAAACAGAAGCCCTTAAAGAAAGATAAACCTATGTGTATAATTTTGAAACATACTTTGGCTTATGGTAAGTAATAATTTAGAAAGAAGACTAGTCATATCTAGCTCTTCATTCCCTTTAAATTTATTGAGTCTCAGTTTTACTTTTTAAATCCTAAATAAACTTATTTACTATTTTACACTGACATATTAAATAATTCATTGTCAGTATAAAATAGGAAAACAAGAAATTGGATATTTACGCCATGGCTTTAACAACAGAACAGATTTACTTTTTTTTGTTTAGAGAATACCACTGTAAAGCATACTTCCTTTACAGATAACACAATTCTAAAATTTGACTGTCAATATAAAAAAAATTCAGGATAATTTACACTAAAGCAGTTTAAAACAGAAGTGTAAAGAAGTCCTGTACCGCAAATAGTGTAATTAATGATATGTTAGAATACAGCTTTGAAAAAGCCAAACACTTTTCTTGCCATGTAGCTTTCAATCCTGGCTGCCTTGTTGCTTTTCTATGTCGTACTATGTAGAGGTCCTTTTCCCTTTTTTTTTCCCATTAAAGGAGGACCAAATAATTCTTTAGAGGAAGGGAGTGACAGTTTTGTAGCACTACATGTTAATGCAATAAGTAGTTTATTCAGGGTTTGTTCTTAACCTAAAATATACTTTACCTGATCTTTGACCATTGTTCTGTCTTACTTGTGGATTATAGTTCTGTCTTATTGGACTGCTAGAATCTGGCCTCTGGCCATCTTAAAAGTGCCAGTATATATCTGCAGGGCTTTTGAGTGACACACTTGATTATACCTACTATTCACTGCATCAGCATCACTCTAGCTCTTTCATTTGCCCACGAATAATGTAAGCATAAGAAGGAGGTGCTGGTTAGAAGTTCCCTTTCAGTGCTGGCTTGCATTGGTTTAGTGCCTGTGACCCTGCAGTGTCCTGTGACCCTGCCAGTTGAAATATCCACGTGTTTCTGGCAGCTTCTGGATCAGTGTGGTCCTGAGATGGCTTCCTCACCCCTAGAGTGTGGTCCCTGGCCACCTCCTTCTCCTGCTGCAAGTCGGAAACTGGCTTGTTTGGATCAGGAGTTAGTCCTAGGGTGTGTGTGTGCCTGCACTGCTATGTGCATGGAGTGAGATGCCGACCCAGGAATTGCCTCCCAGCCTGGCTAGGGAGAGGTGAGTGGGCCAGGAATGGTCTACCTGCTGACCCTAGCAAGGCTCAAGGAATGACTGCTCGTCTTCATCGTGCTCTGGGCACGACTGGGGCTTGTTGTCCTTGGCCAGCTGCCCTGGTAGAGTAGAACACTGGATTATGAGAAATGTTTACAGTCACAGATGTGAATAATTATTTCTTATTGAGGAGATTATAGATAGTTTTGGCAAAGCATCAATGAAATAGAGGCACAGTTTTAATTTAAATTGCTTCTTCAAAACTTTTATTTTTGAAGTTATGGTTAAATATTTTAGTAATTCAGCACTACCATATGAATTGGTAGGTCTGATAAGAAGGGCATTGCTGTAAGCCAGAGGAGAAGAAAGGTGAGCATCGTTTTATCCTTTCCCCTGGCTAAGGTGGATGTGAAAGCCTTAGAGTGGCACCATGTGCCCACTGCTCGCTGGAGTACTCCTGTGCTGAGCTGACCCCAATGAGGCTGGTGGCCTGTGGCTTGCAGGGTGCAGCCATGGGAGATCCCGTACACTCCTTGTTTCACTTCATTTTATACCCATTACACCTATATCCACCATCAGATTGGCCTGTGTTGAGAGCTGTGGGTAAAATTTGAAAGTTCTTTTTTTTTTTTTTTTTTTGGTTTTTTTGGTGGGACCAGGGTTCGAACTCACAACCTTGCACTTGCCCAGCAGGCACTTGTGCCTCGGAGCTATCTCCCCAGCCCCTTGAAAGTTCTTTTATGGTAAGAAATTTTATATCTTGAACCTTATTCTCCTTTCTGCATTTTCAGCAAAATGGAATGAAAGCTAATGTGCTTGCTTTGGGTTTGCCACTTGGTTTGTTTGTTTGTTTGTTTGTTTGTTTTTGTAACCTTGAATTTGGTAGCTTTTAAAAACAGAAACCATTGTTCTGACAAGGCAAGCAATTCTCATGTATGAATATAACTTTATGCAACAGACTATGCTATAGATGCTTTTCCCAATGTATCTCACAATCTTTCTTGTTCATACGGGGTAAAAAGGATAACTAGATTAGCAGTTCTAATGTAACATTCTTTAAGCATGTCTTAAAATAGTACTTAAGCAAACTGTCTAATTTTTTCAGATTGGTTGCAATGAACTGTCTAGTTTTTTTTTTTTTTTTAAGGTGTTTAAGCTCAGTTGAAGATACTATAGTCACTTGACATCAGAGTGCTTGACTTTAGCAGCTTATAGCATTATTTATGAAGGAAAGTATAAATATGAAGTACCTCATGTTGAATGTTATTGTACTGTATTTTTAATGTAACAATGCAGATCTTGTCAGACACACGAATGTGTATAATAATGTTAAATGCAAATAAAATAAAACTGATTCACAGGAAAAAATAAAGAAAACCCATTAGAATAATGGCCAATTTCTCTTTACAAATCATCAAATCAAGAAGAGCAAGGATCAAAGTACTTCAAGTCTTACAAGAAAACAAATTGCAAACCAGACTGCTATACCCTACTCAGTGGAGAAGTGTAGTTCTTTCATGACAAAGAACAACTAAAAAAATTCATGATGACAAAGCCAACCCTGCATAGTTTACTAAAACACATTCTACACAGGGATCAAAATGATGACAACTCCATGAAAGAGAATGGAAAGAGCCCACCAAATTGGGTAAACAATTAAACATACAAGAAAAAGAGGTACACAAAAGTAGTCTTTCACCTATTCTTTTGTATGCAGCAGCAGAATATGTCCATCAGCATATTCTACTAATGGACTTCTCCTGCACCCTATGGGTCATGATTCTGTCCGGTTCTACAAGGTGGATATCAAGGAAACAGCAGTAGCTCAGTCCCACAAAAGACAGCTGGCCACCAGTAAGCATCATCAACACCGTCTGTGTCCACAACATAATAGAAGTTTGTGTGATATCCTATCCCAAAACTGTTAGAAGTTCTGGTCATATATTTGCCATTCCATTATTTGTGTTATGTTTTATTCTTAGTAATTCTTTACTACCATGGAAACTTTTTCTTAGTTGAAATCTTTGTATATATTACCCTATTCAAATACTATGTGAGTACTCTGAATTGATTATAGATTCATACATATGATACACAACATTCTGACCTCTAAATTGGACTCAGGATTTGGTTTGAATTTTGGAATGTTGTTTTGAAATATTTAATTTAATTAATTAATATTTAATTAATTTTCTGAATATTATTTAATTATACTTTTGTTTTATGATTTATACTGTATCTTTCACTTATGATGTACTTATAAGACATAATATAATATTTTCTTCTAGTATCAGAAACTTTAAAAAGATATATATATATATATATATATATATATATATATATATATATACATAAAAGAAGTAGGATATACAGCTACTTTGTCTTAATTCATTGAGAATGAATGTTTGTACTGACATTGTTTACACAAGATATCAGGTCTGCATCTTGTCCTCTAGCTACTATGAAGACAACAATATGCATGCTATTAATTATTGTAACCATCCTACTATCTTGTTTTGAAACTGTTTCATTGCTATTTTATCTCTTTTCTCATTGAAATGAATAAAAAATAAAAATTAATAATTAAAAAGATTCATACATAAGACCAGCACTTCCATGAAAACCAGAAATAAATTCAAGTCGAGGAAACTGCAAGTAAAAATAACCCCAAAATGCAGTTAAATTCTTTAGGGAACAGTGCATTGCTATACTTATAGAGTGAGAACACCACAGCTTGCTGACAAAGGGTTACAGGAAGATCTACACTTGAGCTTCAAAAAGTATCACCTTTGTCCTCTTCCTCTTTCTATATGCAGCCAGTATTAATCAATAGGCACAGCTCACTCCTAGTTCCCTAATTTCTTTCATATAAATATGTGATCCTCTTCCTAGGTGAAAATTTTGCCAAATATTTCCTTTCTGTCATTATCAACTATATATCTGTTATTTCTTCATAAACCATTAAACCAATACTACATAATTTAGGTTATTTATAATAACAGTCTAGTTTTAGCTATTGACTTCTGTACAAGGAAGGACATACTGCACTAACAAGAGAGAGAGAGAGAGACAGAGACAGAGGCAGAGATATATAGAGAGAGTCAGCTGAGACAGAAAAGATATACAAAAAGAATTCATTTCTCATTTTTACTACATGTTTAATGTGGAACAGGCTGGAGGCACTGCCTAAAATAAAAATCTAATATATTTCAAATATATTTCATGTGTATTTACAACTAAACACCTTTGAGAACGTTATTAGCCCATTTTGTCACTATACCAAAACAATTGAGGCAAGCTGACTTCAAGAACAAGAAAAGTTGACCTAAATCATAGTTCTAGAGATTTAAGGATATGACATCAGTATCAGCTCTGCTGTGGTAAGAACTTCACCGAAGATGGTATCATGTGGTTGGGGTGCAAATCACCCAACAGAAAGCCCCAGAGCAATTCAGAGGTGAAGTTCACTGTTGCAATAATCTGAGCTCTTGAGAATTAGTGGGTTCCTGAGATACATCTTTATCCCTTCCAAGGGGTGGTCCTCCAATGCTTTAAAGAATTCTCAGTATGACCCTTCTTACAAAGGTCTCGCTATCTCCCAACACAGCCACCTTTAGGATCCAGCTCCTTACACATGAATCACTGGGGGACATATTCAAACAGTCTCTAACACATAGCAGGAGACAGAATTCAAAGTTTAAAACACCCAGGATACCCACCAATAAAACGTATTTTCTAGTGACCGCATCTGTGTGCAATCCTTGCCTTAAGAATAAAAGGACTGGGGCCCGGCAGGATGGCTCAGTGGTCTAAAGCGCCTGCTGAGGAAAGCTTAGGCGGCTGCAGGGACCGTGGTTCGATCCCCCTGGCACCACATGCTGCGCCAGCCCTGCCCTTGGGGCAGGCTGAGCCGGCCATAAAAATAAATAAATAAACAAACAAAAAGTTCTGAAACAAGAAAAAAATAAAGAAAATAAAATTAAAAAAAAAAAGAATAAAAGGACTTGCAACACGCCTTTAAGCAATATAATATGCTGTCAGAAATGGAACATTGATCTCTTGATTACATTGTACTACATAAGGTGCCATAGCATCATCTGTCTAAGAAAACTATAGGGAGGAACTCTTTGCTGGACTGGAAAAAGCACAAAACTATACTTTTAAAAAAGGAGCATCACATCTCAGGGAATTATTGTCACCTCTGGAGTGTGAGCACAGCCTTCATGTAACAATTGATAAGAAACTGATATAAACACGAGGGAATAACTCTAACCATAACCTTAATAATGTTGGTAAAAGATTCCTCCCAAACCACAATGACAAAATAAGAATGCATCCCAGTAGATGTCTTGATTGAAAACTTGTGAAACACTGGTATAAGGTAGACCTAGAAGAACTGTGATATTATAAATATATGTTTGGTGTTGTTTGTTTGTTTTTGTGGAACCGGGGTTTGAACTCACAACCTTACACTTGCCAGGTAACCACTTATGCCATGGAGCTATCTCCCTGGCCCCTGTTTGACTTTAAGCAACTAAATTTGTGGCAAGTTTTTAACATAAAAATAGAAACCAATACATGATTCACTGTAAATGAATTTCACTGCTTACTTTTTTGCATAATATTTTTGTATTTTTACTTGGAACTGTTTTGATCACGTCAAACTATAGGAAAACATCAAGAGTTCACCAAGAGCCAGGGATATTGCTGAGCAGTACAGTATCTGACTGGCAAATGTGGGATCCTGAGTTTGATTCCTGGTGAGAGAGAGAGAGAGAGAGAGAGAGAAGGAAATCCAGTATAGACTTAACCCTGGGTTATCAGTCTCTCAGATTTTGTCCACTTTCTTTGTTTTCTGCTTTTCTGCATATACACATGCATGACTCAAAGTATTTTCTGCACTACTTTAGAAAATAATTATAAACCCTTTATCCATAAATATTCCATGTGTGTTTATCCCTCTCAGGAAATGACATGTTCTTACATGGTAATATGATTATCAGAACAACAAAAAAAATTAAGCCACAGTATATACTTAAAGAACCTAAACTTTACCAATAAAGTACTTTGTAAATAGATTCTCTTTCTCTATCCTTAGTCCAAGGTCACATTAAGTTAATGTCACTTTACTATAGTTTTCCTTATCCTGAAATTGTTTCCCAGCCTATCTTTGTCATTCTTAATTTGATATTTTTTGAAGCATACAATCAGAATATGTTTGAAGTTTTCTCATAATTCAACTCAAAGTGCATTTTAATACCACACAATTGATGCTGTGTCCTCGTGGAGTTATGTAAAAATCACTTGATGGGGTGTTCGTGGTGTGGGAGCCCAGGGAAGGTTAATGTGATAAGAATCCTTATATAAGTCTTTTGTCACTATTTTTATTTCTCTTGGGAAAATATCTACTACTGTAATTTGGAGGTCATAGGGATCTGAATGTATAAGCTGTTAAGAAAATGCAAACATTTTTCCAAAGCCTCCCTTTAAAATATAAAATTAATGCACCAGTTTTTAATTAGTCCCCTCCATTCATGGATTTGTCAACATTTTGGCAGTCTTTTTTACCAGGACAATTCTGGCATGACTGTAGTATTCCCTCTTAATTTTTGTACCTGTAGTGCTTGTACTGAGCACTTTTTCATGTGTTTATTAGGCATGTGTATAACTTATACTGGACATATACAGTGGTCATATAATTTTTAAAAACATTACTATAAAAGACATGTTGCCATTAATGCTTCTTAAAAATACTCTCTCTTGCTTCAAACAGACTCATCCCATAATTCCTATCAATTTCTTAAGCAGTTCTGGAAGCTTTTTTTGTGAGTTTTTTTCAAGGTCTGACCAAAAGTAGAGTGAATGTTCTTGCCACATTCCATCCAATGGAGAAGTGTTCTTATAGAAACGTTATGTTAGGTGCTCATCCATACTGTTCACTGTTCACAAGCTCTAGAAGTCTTGGGCTCGGACTCTTACCTAATGTCTGGATGACTAAGAAAGATGAACATTTTAAATAAGCAATAGTGCAACTGAAGACATTCACAAAGAATAGTTTTCAAAACTGCTTCAGAATGTGGTAAGAGAAATTGGGTGAGTGTGTTTTAAAGGGGAATTAATGGCACTGTCTTTTACTGTAATTTTGAAAACTTTAAACATTGACTTAGGGCCGGGCGTGGTGGCTCATGCCTGTAATCCCAGCACTCGGGAGGCTGAGGAAGGAGGATTGGTGCGAGTTCGAGACCAGCCTGGGCTACAAAAGTGAGCTCAAGGCCAGCCTGAACTGCATAATGAGACCCTGTCTCAAAAAGACAAAAAAAACAAAAAAAAACAAAAAAAAACATTGACTTATTTTTCAATCACATCTTGTATATCATCCTTTGTGATGAATCTCTTAAAACTCTTTTGCTTATTTTATATTGTATTTTAAATTTTTCAGTTGTAAGACTTCATTGTGTACTTTTGGTAGATATTTTTCACAAAATATTTTACAAATATTTTCCCCAAATGTATGATCAGTCTATTAATTTTATCAGTTGATAACTTTTTAATTTTGATGAAGTCAAATTTATAAAACTTTTCTTTATTGTTACTACCTCCTATATTTTTTAAAATTGTGCTGAAAAATATGTGTTTTCCTAGTTACCTCAAGTTTTTAAAATAATTGCATCAGTCACTTTCCTGTTGCTGTGACAAAGTACCCAACACCACAATTTTGAGGAATTTAGGTTTACTTGATTCATTTTCCAATGGGCTCAGTCCATGGCTGGCTGACTCCAAGGCAGAGTGGCCTGCTGGAGGCAGTGTCTTCCCTCATGGAAGCCGGGAAGCAAAGGCAAACAGTGGAGGATAAAAATACTCCTTTCTGGGTTCTGCCTTTTGTACCTGCCTCCTCTGATTGGGACCCACTCGCTAACAACACACACAGCTATGAATTCATCAGTGGATTAATGTCTCATGCACTCCTGTGCTCCAGTCATCTTCCAGGCACATGGAGCTTTAGGTGTTATCTTAGAACTAAATTACAACATTCCTCAGATGCCCTCCAAAAGGCTCTTGCCAACCTTACTGTAAAAAGTATTTAGTTAATCTTTAAGAGTAATCCAAGTCCATTGCTGCAAACATGAGTCCAATGTTCTCTGAGATTTAATACAACCAGTATAAATTGTGAATACCTATAAAAATCAAAATGAAAGTTACCCAAAGTGCAATGGCATGGGGTAAACATTTCCATTCCAAAGAGAGGGACAGGAATATAGAAAAGAATAGGATCAAAGAAATCTAAAACCCAGCAGGCAAAACTTTGACTCTTGCAGCTCCTTGTCAGTATCTGAGGCAGGCTGTGGTGAAATGTGACCTCCAAAGAGTTTGAGGAGCCCTACCTCTAGGTTTGCACCCACAGAGCTTTTCTTTGCCTCTTCTGTTTTTCTGTCTATGATTTTTTTCAGCAGAAAATCCACATTACTGACATCTCCCACTGCACTTAGAGTCTCCTTCTCAGAGCTTTACACACTCTCAGGCACATACTTCCAGGCAGCCCGTGCTTTCTTCCCCAATCTGGATGGAAGCCTATGACTATATAACTCTTGCATTCTTCACTTTTAAATAACCAGCACTATGTAGATAATGTTAAAGTCTTCCACCATCTCAAGCAGTAGCAACCTGGCCCCGTTGGTCCATGAGTATAGCAGCCTGAATGCCTGGATGGCTGAATTCAAAACACACCATTCAATTATAAAGTCTCTTTATCTTCTCATCTTATAATTGTAACCACCTATATAACACGCATTTTCTGTTCTGTCTAGATATATATTCTTACCTCAACTGATGCTTTCAGCAAAGAATTATCTATTGCATTTCTTCTATTTATACACTTTTTATATAGATTTTATTTTAAAGAGTAAAAATAGAAACAAAGATAGAAAAAACAGTAACAAGTAAGAGTACATATAGTACAGAATTTCAAAACAAGAAAAATTTAACAATGTTTGTATTACATATTTTCATCATCAAATCAGTTTAGATTAATAGATATAGGTATGCAAGACTGATGAAACAATTAAACATTAACACTTTCAATAAACATTATAAACCAATATTTCTTATCCGAGGGCTATTTTTCTTCTGTAGGGATTTCTAGTAGTATTTGGAAATGTTTGCATTTATCACAGCTACAGAGAAAAAGTGGTATTTGCATCAAGTAGTAGAGAGCGATCTTGCTAAGCATTCTCTGAAACACAATCTCCTACAGGGATTATTCGGGAAAATTATGCCGCCCAAAATGTTAATATGTTGTAGCTGAGAAGCCCTTCTTTAGTGTCAAATCTGAATCGGTGGAAGGGGGGAGGAGGTAATACTACATGCATGTTGGCTCCACTAACTTATAACTGAAATGATGACGTATCTGAACCAACGAAAAGCAAAATGACAGCGTAATTCACATGCAAGCAGCTTGGTTAATCTGAAGTCAGTGGGCTTTTCTTGGTCCTAGAAATCTGAATCAATGCTTTCTGTGGCTAAAATTAAAAAAAAGAGAGAGATTGAACCCCAGTCCCGAAAAAAAAAAAAAGAGAGAGAGAGAGAGATAATAGATTTACTTCTTACGAAGAAGCTACATTAGTTAGTAAAGGGTTACTGGGCAAGCTAAATTAAGACAAATCAGCGACATTTGCTGTCCATTATATGTACAAATCTCCCATAAAAAAACAATGAAAACCACATCTGTGTAACTGAGACCAGAAAGCAGCTAATTCGTACTCTAGCTTGTGGGCCCTTCCAAGGCTCATAAACCCCACAATCATTGTGCAGGAACAGAAGGACCCTGTGATGGATGCAGCAGCTCAGGCCAACTCCTGAATGAATCATCCAGACCACTCTGCTCTCTGCTCTCCGCTTTACTAGGCAGCTGAGGAATCTTAAGGTCAAGTGCAGCGGAGCTCCAGCGAATAATCTGGAATCGAAGGAGAAGCAACTGCTCCTTAAAAAGAAGATGTTTCTCCCAATTGTCAAAGTGTCCCACATTTTCTATAAAATTATAGGAAAATATAAAGAAAAGTATTCATTACCTATGAATTCCTCATTGCTATTGACTTTGTAGTAGATTTCCCTTAGGTGATGTTTGTCTAGGTATTTGTTCATTTTTTAATTTATTCAACATCTACCTTTATATAAAGTTTTATATCCTATGTTTTTTCCAAGAAACATATTTCTATGTGATTAAAAAGCTTTGACGTATTATTTTGGTGCATACCTACTGTGGCTTGGGTATGATTTGTGGTTCTCTCAAAGGTTCTTGTGTTAAAAATTTAATCCCCAAAGGGATGGTTCCTAGAATTTGTAGGAAATTAGGAGGTGGGATATTCTTAAATCACTGGGGAAGCTGCCCTCAGGATATTAAGGTAGTTATCAGGAGTCACAAGAATGAGTTGTGCGAGGGAACTTGACCCCTAAATCACCTCTGTGTTCCTGTTCTGGTTGTGATCTCCTCCCTGATGAGTAATTCACCATGATCCCTTCTTTAGAGCTCTACCAACACTGGCAGCATGTCCCCAAACTTCCAGAACTGTAACATAGATAAGCTTATTTTCTCTTTAAAGTTAGCATCCCTCGCATATTTCATTATAATGATACAAATGAACTAATACAGTACCTTAGTAATTATTATATTTACACAATCTTATATTAGCAACAGTTTATTCCACATTGTATATTTAGTTTACTCCTAACATTTTACCATTGCAGATAATTTTGTCTTTTTATTTTCCTAGAACATAATCTCAGAATCTAAATGGTAGGATGAAGAGTAATGCTACTTTCTGATTATACTGAAACCTTTTCATGAAAACAATACAATTGTGTCTATTTATCTATCTCAGGGTAAAATAGCTCCTTACACCTCATCATCAACCTAGTAGACTCCTAGTTCTCCTAGTTCTATGATGTATGTTAATATTTGCTCATTTTATCTTCTCACTCTCAGAGATGACAAGAGAAGAAACTCTCATAGACAAAGATTTTAGGAATAATTTACTCTGTGATTGACAACAGTAAAATATCAAGGAAGAAATGAATTACAACCACCTAAAAAATACTGATCAACAATGATACCAAACCTTACCTTTTAAGGTAATTCAAATATAGGTTTCATGTGATTAAAAACATTCCCACATGTAGTTAAACATGTAAAGTCAGTGCTAATAATCTTTTAAATCAATCTTCATGCATGAAAGGAAAAAGGTAATAAATTACCATTGGTGTCATGTTTTCTTTATATATTTATCATCATAAAATGACTAAACATTTTAAATATATCCATTGTACAGAGTTTAGCTGTGTGAAACTGTATCAGAATGGATGTTGACAACGAGGATATGATCATTTCCTCAATATCCTAAATCATTTCCTAGTTCTTTTTTCCCCCTGTATTTAGGACAGGATCTATTGGGTCTATAGCATCTCACTACATTAACAAGACTCATAGTGATTCTCCTGTGTTCAGCCTCCCAAGAGCTGGGTTTACAGGAGTGTGTAACCACACTCAGCCTCAATCATCCTCTCAGCACCCCCCATGGGCTGGCCACCCAGAACACCAGAGTTGGAACCTCAGCTGCCATGCTCTGCCTAAGCAGGTGCTTGAGTCCACTGAGTTATGGGGCCAGCCCCATTTCCTAATTCTTAAAGGCCTAGGATTATTTTCTCCTCTGAAACATAAATTGAAGGAAGAACCAGCATTTTGGATAATGTTCCCTTTTCCCAATTCCATATGTTTGATTATAGTAGTGTTCTGTAGAGTAGTAATTGCAAAGCAATATCTGCTTGACATTATATCAAATCTGGGGTAGAAGCAATTTGCCCTCTAAAAGAGCTTCAGTTTTGCAGTAGTTTTTATTCACTTTTCAAAATCCAGTTATGATGAATAAATTCTAAGCTTATGGCTTCTTGTGTCAGTATCAAAGTGGTAGGTTATAATATTGAAACCTACTACTCCTTTCCCTTATTAGCATTAATTACCATGCTTTTTTTTTTTTTTTTTTTTTTGGCGGGACTGGGGTTCAAACTCACGACCTTGCACTTGCCCAGCAGGCACTTGTGCTACAGAGCTATCTCCCCAGCCCAACCATGCTTTTGATAAGATTTTGTTAGTAAAAAATGTGAAAGGTGACTTAAACCTGTATTGCTTTACCTTCACCTCAGAATTACAAGAACATCACAGTACAGTGAATAACGGTCAATAACATTTCTACCAGTTGCTTCAATAGTTCTTGGCATCTAACCATTTCTTGGCATCATGGTTATATGTTCTTTGGGATGTCTTATTGAGAGGTATTATTTTTTTAAAATAACTAAGTGGGACTGCAAAAAATGTAAATGTGTATATCAAAAAGTTCTTTTTGCAGATCTCTAAATTTCTGTTTTTAAACTTTTTTTTCTTGCTTAGTAGCAGGAGATTTTTATTTTTCACCTTTCTTTATATCTAAAAGTATGAACACGGCATTTCAGGGTACTGTATTGTGTTCTTTTTGCTGAAAACTTTTTTCTATAAACACAATTGCCTTGTTGAGTTCTGTTGCAAACTGACTTACCATAAAATGCACTGTTGATATACTTTCTGATGTGTGTTTGATTACAGTGATAAAATAAAACTTAAAATTAGAGGGAAAAAAAAGGCACCAGTGTAGAATGAGAGGAAAGACCTTCATGTTAGCCCAGAATGCTAGAGATCAGTCAGGTTTGTCTAACAACTTGTGACCCTAAATTACCACTTGTGGTAATTAGATTCATATTTGTTTGTTTCCTTTTGGAGTTAGGGTTAACCTTTGTCATATAGACTGGCCTGGAGCTCAGTGTGTAGGCCTGGCAGCCTTGAACTTGCAGCAATCCCAAATACATGTCTCAGCCTTTTGAACACCCAGATAACAGGTATGTGCCACTACTTCTGGCCCTCTTTAGATTAATCTTCAAGGTAGAGACAATATCTCAGATTTGTCCTACTTCATGTTAAAAACTTAAATATTCATCTATGCTATATATTAATAGCTGCATTTTTCTCATTGTGCAAAAACTATCCAGTAGTTCATCAAACTCTGACCAAATACCTGCTATGTGCCCAGTACTGTTCTAGGTAGGCCCTAAGAAAGCAGTAGTAAACAAAGCAAAAGCTTCATCCTCATACAGTGTAACCTTGAAGCTTTATTTGCAAAAGCAGGTAGTTTTGTACTTGAGTCATTTGTTTCTTATTTGACTTCTTAATTTTCAGTAACAACATATCTTACTTGACCAGTAAGGTCTCTTTTATACTATTTTAAATTTTATGCCATAGTACCTCACCCACCTCATCTTGTTCCAGCTCTGGTGAAGTGCATTTTTTTTTTAGAAATTGGCAAATTATATAAACTGTCCGATTGTGGCTTAAAGTTCCTTGGGCATCATGTGTCAAACATTTCAATCTGTACAGGCCAAAAAGCCAGGAAAGCATCAACGGAAGTGCTTACTAGTGTTGAGACAATTTCTCAGAACAAAATGCAATGCCACTTGACCTTATTGACTATGGTCTTGCTAATTCAGCATTTATAATCTATAGCGGAAGAGGCTAAACAATGACAATTACATAAAGTGATATTAGCATTAATGAGTATTTTATAAAAATCAAATAGAAAAATGAGATAGCACATGAGTGTAAGGCTAGAAGAATGATTAATGCATTCACCTAAAGAAAGAACAACTAGAGTTGAAACTTGAATGATGAGAAAGAGCCAGAAATTCAGCAATCTAAGAAAAGATCATTCCAAGTAGAGGAAAAACCAAAAAGAGACTGTGAGGTGGGAATAACTTTTGTTTTCTCAAAAATTAAAAGAGAAATGACACTGAAAATGTTGGAAATCTAACTTTTGAGATTCTTTTAGGCCCTGAGAGGAGTTGATATTTTTTCTAAGTTGGCTGAGAATTCACTGGAATACTTCAACTTGACTTTCCCATTAAAAAACGAGGTTATGTTACACCAAGAGTATTAGTTATAGGAGACAATGGGATAGTCTTGCTGAGAGGAGACTGAAACTTAGAGTATATTAATGTAGTTAAAATTAAAGTCAAATCAAAAAAAATTCTAAATAAACCCATTTTATAGAGTTTTAAAAAATAAAGTCCTAAAAAAGAACTTGACAGAGATTAAGTAAGTGTTAGATGTCACTATCTTTGTCTCTGAAACACAGAAAAATCAAGGAATTAAACATAGCCTCTAGGTCTGGCCTAAACAAGTAGGTAGACAAGATTGTTTGGGGGATAGAAAAGCCTAGAAAAACGTAAGTTCAGAAAAACAAAGGAGATCCAGAGAACTTTTTTTTAATGTTCTTGGTTGAGATATCTTTGAGAAATCTAAATGGATTTACAGTTTGAAACTTAGAAAAAAAGACTAGTGCAATGCATTGGAAAGTTATAAGCATACAAACATATTAGGGTAAAACCCATAAGACTACCAAATTGGTAGATGGAGAAGAAAAAGGAACTAGTAAAATTAAGAGAAATGTGGAGCTGGAAATAATCAAGGTGTCCTGTAAACCAGGAAATTCTCCTAAACTTTAACTCAAAAGCATTACTTTAATGAGCAGTTATACTTTTATAATAAAAGATAAAAGCACAGAAACAATTTCAACTTCTCTGTATGTGTTCCATACCGATCTTAAAACCTACACAACATAACAAAATAACTAAAAAAGAAAAAAGCAAAACAAAAAAGTAATTTCAAGTGCATATCTTCACACTTTGATTTCATGACAATATGGTCATTGACACATCTCTGACTACAAAATATCTACAGCATTCACTTTATAATGCTGTGTCATTCCTTAAGATATCGTAAGTGGCACTCATAACCTTAAGATAAAATCCTGGTCTCTCTTAAAATTTTATCATGACCTTGGCCCTACATAATTTTCTAGAATCCTCTTTCATTTTCCCCAACCACCATTCTTTCTCTCTCACCATGTTACAAACTTTAGCTTCAACAATGAATGAAGCTGCCTTGTTCTAAACCCTGCCCTTGGAACTGGTCAATCTGTTTGGAATAAGGGCCCCATCTTCAGCTAACTCTTACTATTATTTCTGATTCAACTTTGTTCTCTGGGAAACCTACTTGGACTTATCTCCTCCCTGTCAAATATGTCTGTAAAGTATTATACAGTCCACAAAACCTAAGTTTTATTGTTTCTAATCACTCTGCTATTATTCCATTTTCTATTTCTATGGCTGTCCTGTACTCCAGTCTTATTTTTCCAAACTGGGTCCCTGAATTATATATATTATTCTCATTTAGAAAATGCAGATTTTTGGTTCCCAATCCTAAGGCAGAATCAAAATCTAAGAGAATAAAATGTAAAAATATATTTACTGTCGTGCCAGCCCCACTTCCAGGCCCACTGAACCAGACACCGAGTCCAGGCATGGTAGCACATGCCTGTAATTCCAGCACAGAGGAGGCTGAAAACAAGACGATCACTATGAGTTCAAGCTGCAGAGTGAGAGCCCATACCAAATATATTTTTTTAAAAAAGAATATGTTTATTGTAGCTGTTGTCATTGTTGTTTTTCAGTGCTGTGGTCAAACCCGAGGACTTTTATATGCCAGGCATGCACATTTTTACTGAGCTAGCCTGAGAATTCCTAGCCTGAGAATATGTTATTTTAACAAATATCTTAGATTAATGTCATCCATTTGACATATACTGTGAGTCATAAATATATAAAGTTATACATATATATAAAGTTATATATCACTGCTTCTCATAATTTTAGCATTCATATAGCTGACAGGAACATAGTAGACAATCAAACTATTGTTTTTATCTAAATGTCTGCGATATATATGTGTATATATAATATATTTATATATATTTGGTATATATATATATATATATATATATATATATATTTGGTATGACAATTACAAAAAGCTTCTGAAAAATCAGAAGAATCACTGAAAGAATGCTTCTGAACACATAACAACTCACAAAAACTTGTCTATCCCCATACTTACTTCCACCCTGGCTGTTACAAACCCCATTGTTATTACTCTGAGCTCAAGAACGATGGACACTTGAGGACATCTTGGGCTGAAGGAAGTTGGGTTAAGAAAATGGAGAGAGAATGGGAGGTTATAACTCTGTGCATATCACTCAAAGATTATACAAAAACAGATGCATCCATGAATACATTCCATCAACATCCTCCCTTGTGACCTCCAACTCCCAGTCCACAAATTCTGTCTCATGCTTTATAACTTTTTGTGACATGTTACAGTGTCAAGATTGATGACTATTACCTCAGAAAGAAAAAAGTGGTGGCCTAAACACTGAGAAATTTATTATCAGTACCTGTTAAATATTTAACATGCAAATTTTTTTTTTTTTTTTTTTTTTTTTTTTTTAAGACAGGGTCTCACTATGCAGTTGAGGCTGGTCCTGAGCTCACTTTTGTAGCCCAGGCTGGTCTCGAACTCGCATCAATCCTCCTGCCTCAGCCTCCCGAGTGCTGGGATTACAGGCGTGCGCCACCACGCCCGGCTCAAATTTTCTGTTTTCTTACTTTCTGACAAAAAAAAAAAAAAAAAAAAGACTCTCATAACATTTTTCTAAATGTTAACAGATACTTTTCAAGTCTATCCTGAAAGAATAATGCAATAACCTTGCAAAAAGGAGGCACTGAAGAACAGAAGCCCAGCTTGACCCTAATGTCCTTTATGTATTATTTTTAATGCTCAAAACAGCAGTAACAAGCAACGATAGGTTTTCTGTAACCTGTTGATTTCAAAGTAGGAAGGAGGAAAATTTGTCATTTTCCATATGGAAATCCAATTTATGTGTTATGTACGCTATCTGGCTCTTTGGGGAAGTTAAACAATTAAGATTAATATCTTCCAAAGGTCCATCAATACTTCCATATTCAAGGGAAAAGGAGTATACATAAAGGTGGCCTTTTCAGCCACAGAGATCCTGAGAGAAACAAAGAATGAAAAATGCTTCTCCTAAAGAAGATGCAAACACATAATATGGAATTTTATGTTTTTGTGACTTAGTTTACGTTTATGTGACTTAGTTGTCTTCCACTCACTCCTCTGCCTTCCAAGTCCTGTGTATTTTCTGCAGATTTTATCTGCAAGAATCAGATTAAAAAAAAAAAAAAAGGCCTGGCTAGATCAAAAATTTGCTGAGAAATGAGGGATTTCTTCATTACTGTGGCTTGTTCTGTCTACTTTCCTCAATTAGTTTAGCTGAATGATTCTGTTCTTTGAACTTGTTTCCACATCTTTGAGTTCCCTTTAATCTGCTTTTGGTCCCCTTCTGCTAATTCACTGGCATCAGTTAGACTCACAGTCCAGGTCCTCATGGATTCACAACTGAATTCCACAACAAATTTACAGAAGAAAGAATCCCAATATGCCTCAAACTCTTCAATGAAATTAAAAAGGAAGCAATTCTCCCAAAATCATTCCTAGAGGCAAGTATTACATGGATACCAAAGCCACAGAGAGATGCAACTAAAAAAGAGAACTACAAGCCAATTCCTCTCATGAACACAGATGCAAAAATCCTCACTAAAATCCTCACCACTAGAATACAGCAAATCATCAAGAAGGTTAAACACCATGAACAGGTACGATTCATCCCAGGGATGCAAGGATAGTTCAATATATGCAAATCTATAAATGTGATACAACATATCAATATAGCCAAAGCCAAAAAATCACATAATCATCTCAACTGATGAAGAAAAGGCTTTTGAAAAAGTCCAACACTCATTCATGTTAAAGGTCCCATAGTAAATTGTAATAGATGGCCTCTACTTCTATCAGATGACTTCTGAAACCATCTGTGATAATCTAACAGCTAATATAATTCTAAATGGGGAAAAACTGAAGTCTTGTACTCTCAAATCTGGCACAAGACAAGGATGTCCTCTAGTACCACTCCTGTTCAATATGGTTCTGGAATCATTAGCTATGCCCATTAGACAGTAGAGGGGAATAAAAGGAATAAGAATAGGTAATGAAGAAGTTAAAATATTGTTATTTGCAGATGACATAATAGTCCGCTTGGAAAACCCAAAAATCTCAACCAAGAAGCTACCAGAATTAACACAAAAATTCAGAAACATAGCAGGTTACAACGTCAACACCAAAATATTACTTCTCTACAAAGATAATAAACACACTGAGAGGGAAATTAGAGAAACATTATCTTTTATGATAGCACCATAGAAAATGAAATACTTAGGAATTAATCTAACTAAAGAAGTAAAAGATCTTTTCAATGAGAGCTACAATATTCTGAAAAAAGAGATCATTAGAGGATTTCAGAAAATGGAAAGATATTCCCTGCTCCTGGATAGGAAGAATCAACTTTGTGAATATGGCCGTGTTTCCTAAATTGCTATACAGATTTGATGCAATCCCTATCTAAACACCATCAACATACCACACAGACCTGGAGAAATCATCCCTAAAAGAAAAGACCTAGAATAGCAAAGGAAATTCTGAGCAGCAAAGATAAGGCAGAAAGCCTAAAATTATACTACAAAGCCACAGTGATAAAATCAGCATGGTACTGGCAAAAAGAAAAAAAAAAACGGACCTCAGGATCAATGGAATAGAAGATGCAGAGGCAAATACAAATACACTCAGCCACCTTATCTTCAACAAAGGAGCCAAATATATTCATTGGAAGAAAGATAGCTTCCTTAACAAATGGTGCTGCAAAAACTGGCTCTTTACATGCCAAAAAATAGCCTTGACCCAGGTCTATCACCATGCACTAAACTGAAGTCAAAATGGATTAAAGATCTAAATATTAAAAGAGAAACACTAAATCTCCTGGAAGAGAAAGTGGAGAAAGTGGGAGGAAATCTTGAAGACATCAAGATAGGCAAACAGTTCACGGGCAAAAGCAAAATGCATATTTAAATGCATTCTTTCAAATGCACTTGAAAGAATCAACAACTGGGGCCTCATCTTGCTGAGAGGTTTTTGCAAATCAAAAGAAATTACCAACAGAGTGAAAAGACAATACACAAATTCTGAAAAAAAAATTAACTAATGAGTATTCAGACAAAGGTCTTCTATCTGGAATTTATAAAGAACTAAAAAACATTAGAGCCCCAAAATTCAAAGACCCTATCCAGAAATGGACATCCAAGATGAACACACACTTCTCACAGGAAGAAATATGGTAAGCCTATAAATACATGAAGAAATGCTCCACATCACTAACTACCATGAAATTCAAATTAAAATAATACTTAGATACCATTTCACCCCAGAAAGAATGGCTATCATAAAATCATCCAACAGCAAATGCTGGAGAGGCTGTGGTGAAAAAGGAACACTTCTCCACCACTGGTGGGAATGTAGACCGGTACAACCATTACGGAAAGCAGTATGGAGACTCCTTTAAAAATTAGTCCTGGAAATCCCTTTCAATCCAGCTATCCTCCTACTGGAAATTTTCCCAGCAGAAATGAAAACATCATATTCATAGTGATGGTTAGACACCTATGTTCATAGCAGCAGAATCTGTGATAACCAAATCATGGAAACAACCAAAATGCCCATCATCTGAAGATTAGTTGAAAAGATGTGCTGTTCTTATACAATGGAATATTATTCAACTGTAAAGAATGATAAACTAGAAGACTTCATGTATAAGTGGATACATCTTGAATATAAACTGATAAGTGAATTACACAAGGCCTACATGTGTAAATATCATATAGTCTCCCTAGCATAAGAACTCAAAAGGAGAAATAAAATGAAAAGACGTAACACAGCTTAAGAGAAATGAAGAACTTAAGGGTTAGACAACAAATAGAAAGCAGAAAGTTAGGAAAGCAGAAAAGCAGAAAAGTTAGGAAACATGGCAGGTGCAAAACCATTCACTTATATACACAGAATGAGTTAGACAATGATCCTAAGAATCTCCAATAGGGGGGCCTGGCAGGATGGCTCAGTGGTCTAAAGTGCCTGCTTAGGAAAGCTTGGGTGGCTGCAGGGACCACGGTTCAATCCCCGGCACCACATGCTGTGCCAGCCCTGCCTTCAGGGCAGACTAAGTGGGCCATAAAAATGAGTGAATGAACAAGGCTCTGAAACCAATAAATAAATAAATAAATAAATAAATAAATAAATAAATAAATAAATAAATAAAATTTTTTAAAAAAGAATCTCCAATAGGTTTTTGAGACTCAGAGTAGCAATGTGTAAGACTAAAATCATGTTTGGAACGTTTGTCATTCTGTTCTACTAGATGTGTGCTGCTTCTAATGTAATTTCAATTATTGCTATGCTCACTCTCAAGTAAATGTTTGTTTTCAAAGAAAACAAAAAAGAGTAACAATGACAAAATGATACAAGGAAAAATACCATAGGTTTGACCGGCTATAATTTTGTATATGCTTAGATTTCTAAATTTCTATGTAAAAAAGTAACAGGCTTTTTTTTTTTTTTTTTTTTTTTTTTTTTTTTTTTTTTTTTTTTTTTTTTTTTTTATCACATTCTATAGAGATTTATTAGAATATCAATGACTGATGGAAAATACCAGTTCCATGTTAAGTCTAAGGCACTGAATATTTGGAAAGAAAGTGATGATAAGCTCAAATACCTATGTAATAGAGTAATAGTGTCACTAAGATTCTCTTCTGGGGGGTTAAAAACCTAAGTTTGCAGGCCAAAAATTAGAGAAATAGTAGGGCTACAAGGATAGCCAAGCCCCTCAAGGTCAGTGAGGACTCAGGACATAAGAGAACCTGTACTATAACATCCTATAACTCAATGGTGTCCCAAATTTTCTGTTCAAGGAGATTATAGGATCACAGAGGAAAGGGATAGACAATGTAGAGTGTGTCTAAGAGAGTGACCTAGAGAGAACACATTCTTTCAGGCTTTCACAGGGAGCAAACTGGTCAAGCAATGACCATGATTCATCCAGATGGCTGACACTGATGAAAGTTCTATAAAATGCTGTACATGGTTTCAAGGTAAATCCTGAGGGAATCTGACTGACCTTGTCAGATATGAAAATTACATGTTTTGTTATATAGGTCTTGCTTTAACTTAACTTTAACCACCAAGCAGAAAAGTTTAACCATGAGGCATAATAAGTAAAGCCAGACTAGTATGCTGAGCTGTAAAAGCTTCAAGTGAACAGCTGCTGGCATTACCAATTCTGCTAATAACCCACTACTGTTATGGAATATTGGACTATTTATACAACTACTTTCTTCTAGTTCAATGAGAAGAAATACTTGTAGCAAAATGGTTAGAAAAGTTACCATGTCTGCATCTTGTACTCAAACAACTACTATGAAGACAACAATATGCATTGTATCAATTATTGTGGCTGACCTACTATTGTGTTTTGAAACTGTCTCAATGTTATTTCTTATTAAAAGCAATAAAAAATTTTAATTTAAAAAAGAAAAGAAATTTTTAAGCAGTGAAACAAAGTGGAATTGATAGCACATTTTTAAAAGTACTATAATCATTGATTTGCTTTATCATTATCAATCTGACTTGGCCAAATTATCACAGGAAAGCAAAATGTCTCATCATTTGCTTTTTTCCTTGCTCAGTTATTTTTGCCTATTTTGCAATACAGATGAGCTATTGAACATGTATCTACTTAGAATGATAGTATTGTACAACTGCTGAGCTTGTGCAGTGTTATGCTTATGCTGAGGACAAAGTGGCAAAATTGCATTCCAAATTCCACATACGGGCCCCTAATGTACAGTAAGATTTTTAAAATCAAGTATCGCTTTCTTCCTTTAAATATAGAATTAGGAAGTATACATAGAGTCACACTATTTCTGACGCTTTCTTTGAGGATAAACCTGTTTCAGAAACATGACCCCCACCCCGTCCCAGACTCAGTCTGACTGACCTTACCATATGGTACCTTACCATAAAGGTACCTTGAATCTCATCTCTTCATGTAAAATATAATGATATTGCTGTTCACTGTATAATTTAATGCACTCACTTTCTTTTTTATTTATTTATTTATTTATTTATTTATTTATTTATTTATTTATTTATTTTTTTGTCTTTTTGAGACAGGGTCTCACTGTGTAGTTCAGGGTGGCCTTGAGCTCACTTTTGTAGCCCAGGCTGGTCTCGAACTCACAGCGATCCTCCTGCCTCAGCCTCCCGAGTGCTGGGATTACAGGCGTGCGCCACCACGCCCGGCTGTTTGCACTCACTTTCTTCATCTCATTAGGCTACTAAACTAAGCATAGCTGGTCTATTTCTCTCTCCATACAACATTCCAATTCACTTCCCTTTTGGTAGAAAGTGACAAATGGAGTCATCAATTTCTATTCTTTTTGAAGGTGGTGGGCATAGGGATGGATTCACTGGGGCAATAACTTCATAATTACAATGAAGATATGTAGAACCCAAACTCTCATTTCTTTTGATTAGATTTGTGCATATGACTCCTTCTGAAGTCCTCAGAACCTGGACACCAGGAATTCTATTGTGCACTAAAGTTAATGCCAATACATAGGTTGTTGGATTTCCCAGGTCCACAAACAGTGGGGACCCCAAAGGGAACAGCTTCATAGCAATGCAACTGTAATTCGACCATCTCCAGTGAAATAGTATGCTGTAAATTCAAAAGTACAGTCTGTGCTAGGAAGGCTGAAGCTGTACTGTAAATTCAATCTCATGCTCTGTAATGGGAATGCATCCTGGAGATGAGTACAGTATCTGCCATCTTGCAGTATAATTGAGCAGGGAAAAGTCTAACAGAAAACAAATCTACATTTAGATAGCCACATATATGCAAGAAGCCAAGACTGTGCCATGTTTTTATTTTTATTTTATTTTTTTT
>PVJA010014997.1:0-12766 GCA_004027025.1 Myocastor coypus
TTTTTTTTTTTTTTTTTTTTTTTTTTTTCTGAGACAGGGTCCCACTATGCAGTTCAGGCTGACCTTGAACTCATTTCTGTAGCCCAGGCTGGTCTTGAACTCACACAGATCCTCCTGTCTCAGCCTCCCAAGGGCTGGGATTACAGGTATGCACCACCACACCCAGCTACATTTATATTTGGAGGGAAAATAGCTTGCACAATATTGATAGAAAGATCTAAGCTGTCCTCAAATAATTTTACAAAAGCATGTCAACTAATTTCAATGTAGTTTTAGTAAATAGTATTTTCAAAGTTTCTTTAGCAAGTTGATAAGATAAAAACAATTTCACTATATTATATATTTTATATCTGTGGACAACAGCAAGATTAAATAAGTTTTCATATTCATGTTAAGAATTTCTTATTCTCTTTTATACAATATTGATAGAGATATTTTTTCTATTTATCCAAGTATGGTGCACACATACATGTGTATGTTGAGTATTAATTTTGCTTTAAAAGTTTATTTTACTCCTAAAAGTCCTCTTCTCCTACAAAGTTAGGTGATGCAAATACTTAAGGAAAACTGAAGAACAAGGTAATTGAAATACAGTTTTCAGAAAAAAAATATAAAGGTGTCTGTCCATGGTTTTAGGCAGTCTTGGTGGTCTTAAGAGGTTTTAAAGGCATTCCTTAGAGTCCTGTGCCATAGATCTGAAATTCTAAAGTGCCTTAAGACTATGCTATTTAAACTATGGGAGTTCAAGTCTTTAATCATAATCAATAATACTTCACCATATTATGTAATTAGTTGGGAAATAATAGTAAACAGAAGATTATGGATTACTGGGAAGGTCACTAGATAAATGTCTATCCATTTAAATTACAAAGCTGTATTACTTCTCTAAGGAGATCATGCTTAACAAAGAATGGGAGTTCTTGCATCTACTAAGCCTTCTCATCAGATGCTCCAAAGTACTTTGGTATTATAGCTACGTACCAGATCCCCATAATGTTAATGCACTAGACTTCTGTTCTCTAATATGGCCATCTCCCTCCTCTTGTTTTTGCTGTACATCAAACTCTAAGTCCATTGCTTCCTCTCTATTTAAAAGGTAGCAAATTTTCATATAATACTTTTTTCAATGTTATGTATTTGGTACAAGTTCTCACTGTGCAGTTTGGATTGTAGTGATCTTCCTGTGTCAGGCTACCCAGCACCTGAATTACATATGTGCACCACCACGCCCTGTTTTGATGATTGGCTCAGCACAACCAGGGAAAGACCAGTGTAATATACAGTGCCAGGGATCAAACGTAGATCTTTGTGATTGCCTAGGCAGGCACTGAGATGGCTGAGCTATCTCTGCGGCCCTAAGAGGTCATGGTTTTACATACTAGGAATTCTTTCAAACATGTCTGGATCCTTCTCAAATATTTTTAGATAATTCAAAGAAAAACATACACATAGTTCTTTTTTAACAGGAACCCTGATGTCAATACAAGATTTCATTTCTTACTGAAGTTAACCATACTGTTGCCCTTTTGATTAATTGCTTTATCATAAGGTGGTGATTTGTAGTGTCATCTTCTAATCTCTTCTCAGTGTGCCCATTATATTCCATGGAGAAATATGAATGTGAAATGTCCTCACTCATACTGCCCTAAATAAATGATTTTACCATTGCGTTTCACTCAATTCTAATTGAAATCTACTTCCTATCAAAGGAATTACAAATTTTAGATTTATTCTCTATAAACCCTACTTTCAAAATAATCTTGATAAAAAAAATTTAGTTGATATTAGCTAAAAGTCATTATCTAAGGCCCAGAGATACAGCTCAGTGGTATAAATGCCTGTCTGGCAAGCAGTAGGATCCAGGTTTGATCCCTGACACTGCATGCCATGCAGGCTCTAAAACCCCAGATATGCTGTGCTGGCCACCAAAAGCAAGCATAGCAGTGCACTTCTGAAATCTCAGTGCTGAGGAAGCTCAAACAGGAGGACCACTATGAGTCTGAACTGTGTTTTGAGACCTGGTACCAAATAAATAAATCTTTAAAAAGGACGTTACCTAAATATGAAATAATTCTGCAGGCATAATAGGAGGCATTTCGGAGTTTTCCTCAAAAGTAGTGCTAGAGTGTACTTACTAATTTTCTTGGTAAAATGTTTGGAGAGACAATTATGCTAGGATAAATGATTATCTTCTTCAGTACACATGTTAAAGACATAATCAGCAGTATCTCCAAATGCAGTGGTTTTGGAGACAGAATCAAGAGACAGTTTACAGAATGAAGTCATTCATGTGGGCCCTAATTACTATGAGAAGTATCTTTATATGAGGTGATGAGGACAAATATGCCAAGGAAAGATGCCAAAGTTAGATAAACATCCATAACTCAGGGATAGAAACCAAAGAATGCAAATACGCTGAAACCTTGAACTCAGACTTTTATTTCTAAAATGGTGAGAGAAAAAAAAAAGAACTTCTCTTTCACTCATCTCATGGGTGGCGCCTCAGTCACACACCCCTTGCCAGTTAACCCAGTATTCTATGTGTCTGCCATGAGCACGTCCTCTCTACCTGGGTATTTGTAGTCCTGGGAGTGGGGAGCAAGTCCACCTTGGAGTGGATGAATTACCCTGCATGGTTTACCTACAAAGCTGTGAAGTACTGTAAATTTACCAACCTCCATTACCAAGCTTCCTCTTTGTATAAAATTCTGAGTTGCACTGCAAAAAGCAAGGCAATCCAGAGCCCATGAGAAGAATTGTGCATTCTCATTCTTACTAGCGGTTCCCTGATCTCACTTAACACGGCCAAGCCCCAGTCAGGAATGGCTGAGTCTGGCTGCTGTGTACACACAGCCTCACACCAAAGGGGACCGTGTCAGACAGCAGAGCTGTGGCCTCCAGCAAAATGGTGTTTCCTTGGCTAAGGCTTAGAGAACTATTCTCCCCATAATAACATGCATTTGTTTTTCCTAAAAAGAGGTTTATTTTCATTCTTTCTTTTCAGGACAAGCGGATCTGACAATTGTCAGCCTTGCATCATAAATTTGTCTTTGATTTGCATTGCTGATACAGGAGTTTCCCAAGTTTCAAGAGCAGTATCAGGTTTCTCATCACATACAGTGTTATATCTAACTACATAATGGTTTCTGCTGCATTCCAAGAAGAAAAGAAATATTATTTATTGCAATCATACCTTTGTGTCATGACCTAAAGCATAACTGCTTATTTTAAAATTAGATCCACGAAAATAATAATGCTGGTTTCCAACATTGCAGGCTTGAACCATCACACTTAGTTTTGGGTCTGGTATAACCCACCCCATGATTTGGTAAGGCATTGTATTTGGGTTGAGGGCTGAATTCAGGTCCTTGTGCTTGCCAGGCAGGAGTGCTACTTTTGGGGTGCTGAGAAAAATCTGGCACAACCCTGGCATCTTGAAATTGTCAGGTCCCATCCCTTTCTCCTAACAGCTTTGCCACACTGTACCTCACTTCTGTTTCTGATATTTAATCTCTACTTTCTTTTAGTTTCAGTGTGCCTGAGACGGTATGCTTACAGTGGGTAAATTTTATATTCTTTTGACGCTGACATTGATTTAGAAGCTGCGTTGGTGACAAGAATTGAATCACAGAATGACAGACAAATGATTTTAAAAACCTTTTAGTCAGTTTGTTTCCTCTGTGTCAAGTGACAATAAAGCAGTTGTCAATATTATCTCCAACTGTGAGCCTTATACTAAATCTGTTAGTTAGTATTTAACCTCTTTTGGTCTTCACTAGATAACTTCTCAGTTTCACAGGCAGTTGGCAAAAAGTTCTAGTAATATATTTTATGAAAATATTTTCCTGAAAGTTCCCTTTGTGTTTATTGAAAAATCACTTTACTCTCAAAATCTATCATAGTAGTTTTCACCAAGTTAAGAATTCAGTATTTGTGAAAATAAAAGATGAATCTGGAATTATGTATAGGCAATAAAATATATTTTAAGCTAAGTAAATTTTGTGAAATTTTTGAGAACTACCAGTGATATTTTTACATTAATTTGTTTTAAAAAATGAATTATGAAACCCCATTACTATTATCATCACTAATTAATAGGTCATTATAATTAAAAGCATGTGGGGACATTTCCATTCCTGTTAATATGCAGAATGACAAGAACTTACTGGAATGATAAAACCAAGAAAATTTCAAAAAGAAAGTTATTTGTTTTAAAAAGTTTTTAAATAGGCAATTTCTTGGATTCTTGGTTTAATGATAAAAATTATAGCTTACGTCAAAGTTTTTTCTTCAAGACATTTAAAGTTAATGCTCTTAATATATTATGTACCCTGAGACAAATAATCTTGTTTTGTTTTGTATTTATTTTGTTTTTTGTTTGATTTTGAGATAGGGTCTCCCTATGTAATTTAAGTTGGTCTTGAATTCACTATGTAGCCCAGACTGACCTCTAACGCAAAATGATCCTCCTGGCTCAGCTTCCCAAGTGCCGGGAATACATTCATGCACCACCATGTCTATCTGCAAATAATCATGTGTGTGTGTGCGTGTGTGTGTAGGGTCTCAGTATGCAGCTCTGACTCATAGTGATCCTCCTGTTACAGGCATGTGCTACCATGCCCAGATGCTGCAGTCAGGGCAGTGCAATCCAGGGGATGGGGCCAGCCTCGAGAGTGGTGTCAGGCATAAAATCTTGGCCCCTGCCTTTGTCTAAACAGGTTTTTAGTCTACTGAGCCTTCCCTCTGGCCCTTGAAAATGATCTTGATGAATGATTTTAGTACTTTCAAAAAGTGATTTTATATAGAAGTCTACATTGTCTCCAATTTTTTTTAAAAGATCAAGGTTTGAAAACTCTAATATAAAAACCTCCAGACAGAAATGGAATAATGCAAATACTTTTGTGCTCATTGTAATGAAGATATTCTTACAGGAAAATTTCATTAAATATATAATGGTACTCTAGATCTTTAAATCAAAACATAGCACACAAAACTATGTCTAAAATGTAAAGATATCTAATTATCTGATGCAAATATTGATCTATAGTATTTTTATTATAACCCTAATTCTAACACTAAATTTCCTAAAAACAGAATATGAAGTAGTTAAGCTCCTTTGATATAGCTTATTTTGTCCTTGATTTATTATGCCTATCCATTAATCACAAAAAATAAGTCTTTTATCTTGATATGTGAAATCTATAGGGTTGTCTTACTTTTCACTCATCACTGGGACAAATACCCAACACTCAAAATGAAATAAGGGAAGGTTTATTTAGCTTACAGTTTGTGGAGGTTTCAGTGCATATTTAGCTGGCCTAAAGGTGAGTGAAACAGGGCAGACAGCATCCAGTTCATGGAGGTGGAACAGCAACAAAATGGTGACAGACGCAGTCAACCAAACAGAGCAACAGAGCAACAGTGTGAGTCTGTCTCTCTGTTTCTCTTTTTATTACCTCAGGCTCTCTGCCTTCACCTATCTGCCTCAGGACACACCAAAATTCCCAGCCCTACTCAGACCAATAATCTCATCAGTACTAAAACACATAATCCCAGTGACTCATGAGTCAAGTCTCAGTCTATAGAAGTCTCCACCCCATGATTGCATGAGGCTTTGGGGGGACAACTAGACATAAAAACCATAACAAGGGTCATTTTGAACATACAAAGAAAATACAAAGACTGGGTGTAGTGGCACATACCTGTCACCCCAGTGCTAGTGAGGCTAAAAATGGAACGATCACTACAAATCTGAGCTGCTGAGTGAGACCCTGTACCAAACACAATAAATAAATAAATAAATAAATAAATAAATAAATAAATAAATATTAAAAATAAACAAAATGCCCAAGAGTGGTATAGCTGGGTTCACTGGGACATAGAATCTTTTATTTTTATTTTTATTTTTGAGGAATCACCACAATGATTTCAACAGTGGTTGAATAAGTCTACACTTCCACAAACAGTGGAGAAGAGTTCATTTGTCTTCACAGCCCATCCAGAAGTTGTTGTTGTTTGGTTTGATAGCTAAGATACAACTGTACTAATTTCTATTAGTTTATGGAAAGAATAGTTAATGCTTAACTTTTTTTGACCAGCTTACATGCTTATACCTGGTTTTCTGAACACCTGCTTTAAGGAGAGCAATATGAATATAACGGCAATTGGCGAATTCCTATAATCTTGTTTTGGAAATTTTATATTTTTGCTATTTTTTAAAATTACTTTGTGTTTTCTTTAAAATTGAAAAGAACTCTGTACAAAGAGAATTGTTATTCATAAAAGCGAATGGAAAAATATGATATGAAATCAGGAGGGTTTGGAACGGTGCAGTTGTTGCCATTTGAGAGGCTGTGTACAACACAGGAGGTGCACATGGCGAAAGTAGACGCCAGCTCAGAGAGGCAGCATCTGCCTGCCTTGCATCGGTCTGGAACTTCCGGAAGAAACAAACCAGGAGCCACGTACATAGGAAGGACCTTTTCTCCAAGGACACACTCTTGTTACAGAGCATCCTTACAAACCCTTCTTTCAGTAAACGCTACTTTATTGCTCGCTCAATAGTCTTGTTTTCTGAGACGGTGAGTTATCAGGAACTTTCAGAAACTGGAGAGCTCAGGCACTTAGATCCTGAGGAGGAGCCTCAAATGCAGCGCCATAGCTAAATACAATACTGACATTTGAAAACCAGTAAAATTGCTGTGCACAAACAACAAACTCACTAAGAGAGAAAATAGGGCAATCACACCCTTCATAATAACATCCAAAAGAGAAATACTTAGCAATAAATCTAACAAATGAAGATCTATACAGTAAAACTGGCAGTACTCTGATAACAGAGATAGAAGAAATCAGAAAATGGAGCCATCTCCCTTGCTCCTGGATAGAAAAAGCCAACATAGTGAAAATGCCTAGATTCTCAAAACTGTTTTACACATTTACTGTAGTCTCAATCCAAATATCATTAGCACAACTCACTGAATCAGAGCAATCATTCCTGAAACACCTTTGGAATCAGAAGAGAGCCAGAATAGCAAAGAGAATTGTGTGCTGCAAAGGCAAGGCAGGGCCTTCACAATCCCTGGCTTGAAATTTATAGAGCTACTGTGATACAAACAGCATGAAACTGGCAAGAAAAAGAAATAGATTTGAGGATCAGTGAAACAGAATAAAAGATGCAGAAACAACTCCAAACACACTCAGCCACCTCATCTTCAAAAATGGAAAAATCATTTTGAAGTTTTGCTGAAATTTACCCCTGGTGCTGAGACCCAGATATTCTATTCTATTTCATTATTTCATTTTTATTTATTTATTTATTTATTTTTTTGTATTTAGGACAAGGTGTGCAAAGTAGACAGGGTCTCACCATGTAGCTAAAGTTGTGGTCATTGGAGTTGTAGCCTATTTTCCAGCCTCCCAAGTGCTGGGATTACAGGTGTGAGCCACCACGTCATCTCAGTCTCCAATTCAGCACACCTTGGGGGCAGGGTGGGTATGGTAGGCCGGGGGATGGAATCCCGGACCCCTGCGTCTGCCCAAGCAGGCACTTTAATCCACCGAGCTATTTGGCCAGCCCTACTCCCAGGTATTCTAATTAATGCCCTGCTGTACTTTGGTTACCTCGTTATAATCTCGATTGAAAATTACGTTGGTATTTGAGAAGCAGTGCTCTGCAAAGACTGCAACATGCAACAAGGAGAAAACAAAGCCTAAAACTTTCAATTTAAGTGAGATACCAACTGCAATCGGAAATATTGGCTACTGGCAATATTTCGAATTTATGCTGTCTACTGATGAAAGAAAATACGCTAGTTCATTGCTCATTATTTACTCATTTCAAATAGAAAACTTAACGTATGAAGTGGTGAAAAGAATTGTGTTAGATTATTGTTTAATGCACTACATTCTTGTTTTGTGTCTTCTATTTAAAAGAATTACTTACCAAAAACAAACCTATGTCCCTCCTGACCAACTCTATTACACTCTTTAATATTAAGGGGAAAAGTTACTTTAATTACTACCTTATTTTCCAAAACCAGATCTCATTTCAATTCAAATTAGTAGAAAAATAACAATAATAAGATTTCTGAAGATATCATCTCTCTGTGGTCTAATTCTACTTAAAGAGGGCTCTGTTGTTGATTTAGATAATTCTGAAACTGCTTCAAAGAAAATTGGATTTGTGCATTGGCTGGAAACTATGACAATACAAATTACAAGAGGAATTAACTGAGGGAAGTAACTGTTACACACTGGGAGCTGGCATTATCAGCTGAAATTGAAGACTGATGCACTGAACATTGCGAAGGAAAGGCCACTTCATCTTGGTAATACTTCAAACTTAACTTGTTAAGAGTCAGAGAGAAACAAAGTAATGAGGACATATTAAAAGAAGGTACCTGACATTTCAGCACCTGTTCATTTGCTTTACAAATTCAGAAGGAGATAGGCTGTTTTTAATTAAAGGATTACCTTGACTCCAGTATCAACACTTTTCTCAAATCTTCCAAAGCAATCTTGACATCAGTGTTTGTTAGTACACATGCACTTAAAACCCATCTAATGTCATTTTTACTTTGACATTTAGGTAACTAATTGAATTTGGCTTATTAATTAAGTTCATTAATTAAAATGATTATATATACACATGCTAGTTTAAGTAGCTGTCAATTTCAACCAAGCAAAAAAGATGAGAAAGGATTTTTTGACATTTTTTTTTAATTTAGTAACAAACTAATCTAAAAATGAGCAGTTGTTCCTTGTCAAGGAAATCTCATGCCTTCATGCTTGGTTCACCAGCTTCCAATTGGAAAAAAATATTATTTCCAGTGCAGGAACATTCCTAGGTAATATCCATTATGCCCAGCATCTATTTGTTGTATTGAGAACCTTTTGTCCTTTGGTGTATATAGGGCATGGCTTTATAGAATTGTGCCTACTACTCACCCCCTACCACTTTAGTAGAAGCACACATCCTATACATCATGACCCATAGTGTCTGGGCATAATAAGTCTAAGGATAGATGCTTGCATCAATCTTTCCAGAAATTTACAATTAAGCCAGGTATGGCAGTGGATGGCTGAAATTACATTATTTCGGTGGGGGTGCATCACAGGTGGGGCAAATTTAGGACAGAGACGCTGTCTTGAAATAAATTATAAAAATGATCTGAGGATGTAGTTAGTTCAGTGTGAAAGCCCTGAGTTCAAAAAACAAATTTGCTAATCATAACTTAAACTTTTTTCTCTCTGAGATTAGAGATGGGAAGATGAAAAAATAGAAAAAAACAAGAAAAAATTGATTGAATGGCAAAATGTCATCTAGCATTCCTTTCCTTAGGCTATATGAAAGCTTAAAATAGATCTTTTCCTATTGAGGGATCTTTTATGGGATCTTAGTGGCTCAACAGGCGTGAGATTCAAGGCACTGCCTCTCATAGTTGGTTTGTGATGTTTTTACATATTCTGCATCCAAAAGTACACTTGCATATACTTGCTGCTCAGGTGACTTCCCCACTGCCAAAGGCCTTTTGAATGAAGACTGTTTTTCAAACCACTCAATGCTGCTATTGCTACCATAGCTTGTATATATGTTCTTATGTATTTGTTCTTATATATTAGTACTCATTTGACTATATTTATGGTGCAACTCCAGTCCGTAAGCTTAAATTCCAAACCTTTAGTGGATTTGTACAAGCAACTCCTGATACTAGCTACTCCCAGCTGCATCCTGTTTTCCTAGATGATTTTTGACATTATTAAAGAAGGAGTGCAATGTTTACATGTGCTAAGGGAGTACACTTCCACTGAAAGAGCCCATTTGATTATTTTAGAAATTGTTTTGCTCTTACCAAGGTGGCCTCAATTGTATAATTGTCTTATCTCAGTTCCTGAGTGGGTAGAATTAATGATTTGCATCACCTTGCCAAATTCATGGGCAATTCTTTAATTTAAAGAGCATATATGTTATTATCTGAAGGGCTCATATGAATCTTTTCAACTAGTCTTTTTTGTTTGTTTGTTTGTTTGATTGATTGATTGATTGATTTTCCCAATGAATGTAGCTTCTTAGGTCTCACTGAATTGTGTCTCTTGAAGTGAGTCCAGAAGCATCTCCTATTTATTTAGGTCATACAATAGAATAATTACAGGGAGGAGAGGGGATAATTACTAAGGTCTCAAATAAGGGTAAGAACAATCAGGATAAGCTATTACAGCAGTGTCTCAAGTAAGGGTGGAGACATCAATCAGGATTAAGCTGTTATGCCCTTTTAAATCCTAGTTTCCTGAAATCCCTAAGTAACAGATTACAACCCACCTTAAGCTTTGTTTATTGTTCTTTAAGATGCTAGTTTCATTTTTTAAAATTTTAATTACTTTTAATAAGAAATAGCAATATGATAGTTTCACAACACATTAGTAGTACATTTGCAATAATTGACACATTGTATATTGTCCTCACAATAGTAACACAGAGCACAGGGTGTGGACATGATACATTTTCTAATTGATATTGGTAAGGAAAGAAAAAATATTCTTCTCTTTGAACTAAGAGGAAGAAGATATATACATAGTTCCATGTTCCATAATTGCATTGGGTTGCTGGTGAAACGGACAATGTTGGAGGTTGTTGATATAAGCCTATTACAGCTCATCATACTAATCTACCTCTGCTTATTATGCTTCATAATTAAGTTTTTCCACTGGGTGATCAAGGGCAAGTTAAAGTAAGAGCTATTACAACAAAACATTATAACAAAACATTAATCTTTTATATTTTTCAAGGTCAAATCACTTCAGGGTTAACTTTGGGACAATGTACAGGGCTTTGTAGAACTGTTGTCAGTGTTAGCCTTTGGGATGAGTTACAGCCATTGCTTGACCAGTTTGCTTTCTATAAAAGCCTGAGAGAATGTTTTTCTCTGGGTGACTCTCCTTAGAACACACTATAGTTCATTTATCCCTTTCCTCTGAGGTCACATAATCTCCTTGACAAGAAAGTTTGAGACACCTCTGAGTTATACGATGTTACACTACAGGTTCTCTTATATCTTGAAGTCCTTATTGACCTTGAAGGGCTAGGGAAAAAATATTGGCTATCCTCCATAGCCCTTCTTTTTCTCCAATTTTTGGTCTGTTAACTTACATTCTCAAACTTCCAGCAGAGAAGCTTCGTGATATTATTACTCTATAACATAGGTAACAGAGCTTAACACCACTGGCTTTCTGAATATCAAACATCTTTGACTTAGCTTGAAATTGATACTTTCCAACAATCATTGAAATTCTAATAATCCTATATAGAATGTGACAAAAGCAGTTACACATTTTTACACAGATATTTAGAAATTCAAGGATATATAAAATTGTAGTCTGTCTAGGCTATGGCTGTTTTATTTTTTATTTATTTATTTATTTTTGGTTGTTGTTGTTAACCAACCATTTACTTGAGAGAGAGTATAACAGTAACTGAGTTTACATTGGGAGCAGTGCACATCAAAAAGACGAGAATGACATGCATTCCAAGCATAGCTTTAGTGTTGCATGTTTCTATGATCAGTGTGATAAATCTTTTGAAGGTTCTTAAGACCAATATCTGATTCATCCTGTGTACATAAGTGCATGGTTTTGCTCCTGCTATGTTTCCTCTTTTATCTGCTTCCAGTCACTTTGTTGTTTAAACCATAGCACATTCAGCTGTGTTAGGACCTTAAGTTTTTATTTCTTCTTTAGAGTTCTTATATTAGGGAGACTATACGATATTTACACGTGTAGGTCTGGTTTATTTCACTAATGACTATAAGTTCAATATACATCCATTTATGTATGAAGTCTTCCAGCTTATTCTTTATAGCTGAGTAATATTCCATTGTATAAAAATACCACATTTTCTTCAACCATTCTTCAGATGATGGGCATTTTGGTTGTTTCCAAGATTTGGCTATTATAAATTGGGCTGCTATGAACATGGGTACACAGATATCGCTATGGTATGATGTCTTCAGTTCTTCTGGGAAAATTTCCAGTAGGGGGATAGCTGGATTGAATGGGATTTCCAGTTCTAGTTTTTTAAGGATCCTCCACACTGCTTTGCATAATGGTTGCACCAGTCTGCATTCCCACCAGCAGTGGAGAAGGGTTTCTCTTTCCCCATAGCCTCTCCCGCATTTGTTGCTGGTTGATTTCTTTATGATAGCCATTCTTTCTGGGGTGAGATGGTATCTAAGTGTTGTTTTGATTTGCATTTCATGAACAGCTAGCGATGTGGAGCATTTCTTCATGTATTTGTAGGCTTGCTGTATTTCTTTCTCTGAGAAGTGAGTGTTCATCTCAGATGCCCATTTCTGGATTGGGTCTTTGAATTTTGGAACCCTAATGGTTTTTAGTTCTTTGTAGATGCTAGAGAAGATTTTTGTCTGAATATTTATTAATTTAAATCTTTTCAAAATTTGTGGGTTGTCTTTTCACTCTGTTGGTAATTTCATTTGTTGTGCAAAAAATTCTGAGACAGAGGAGTTCTCATTTGTTGATGCTTTCAAGCGTTAAACGTGCATTTTGATTTTTGTCCATGAACTTTTTGCCTACTCTGATGTCTTCAAGATTTATTCCCACTATCTCTTCCAGGAGATTCAGTGTTTCACTTTTAATATTTAGATCTTAAATCCATTTTGATTAGTGCATGGTGATAGACTAGGGTCAAGTTTTATTTTTCGGCATGTAGAGAGCCAGTTTTTCCAGCACCATTTGTTAAAGAAGCTATTTT
>PVJA010014997.1:12866-46372 GCA_004027025.1 Myocastor coypus
TTTTTTTTTTTTTTTTTTTTTTTTTTTTTTTTTTTTTTTTTTTTTTTTTTTTTTTTTTTTTTTTTTTTTTTTTTTTTTTTTTTTTTTTTTTTTTTTTTGCCAATACCGTCAATACCATGCTGATTTTACTACGGTAGCTTTGTAATATGACTTTAGGTCAGGAATTGTAATGCCTCCTGCCCTATGTTTGTTGCCCAGAATTGGCTTAGCAATTCTGGGTCTTTTTTGGTTCCAAATAAATTTTTGGAATGATTTCTCCAGGTCTGTGAGGTACGTTGATGGTATTTGGATAGGAACTGCATTAAATCTGTATACCAATTTAGGGAGTATGGCCATCTTCACAATGTTGGTTCTTCCTATCCAGGAGCAGGGAATATCTTTCCATTTTCTAAAATCTTGTAGGATCTCTTTTTTCAGAATAATTTAGTTTTCATTGAAAAGGTCTGATACTTCTTTAGTTAACTTAATCCCTAAGTATTTCATTTTCTTTGGTGCTATCATAAAATGTTCTGCTTCTCTAATTTCTCTCTCAGTGTGTTTGTTATCTGTGTAGAGTAATGTTACTAACTTTTGTGTGTTGAATTTGTAATCTGCTATGCTAATAAATTTGTGTATTAATTCTAGAAGCTTCTTAGTGGAGTTTTTTGGGTCCTCCAAGTAGATTATCATGCCATCTGCAAATAGTGAAAGTTTTACTTCTTCTTTACCTATTCTTATTCCTTTTATTTCTCTTTCTTGTCTAATGGATGTAGCTAATGACTCCAGAACTATATTGAATAGAAGTGGCGATAGGGGGCATTCTTGTCTTGTACTAGATTTGAGAGTAAAAGACTTCAGTTTTTTCCCATTTAGAATTACGTTAGCTGTTGGATTGCTGTAGTTGGCTTTTATCAGATTGATGTAGAGGCCCTCTATTCCAATTTTCTGTAGGACTTTGAACATGAATGCGTGTTGGACTTTATCAAAGGCCTTTTCTGCATTAGTTGAGATGATCATGTGATTTTTGGCTTTGGCTCTATTGATATAGTGTATTGCATTGATAGATTTGCATATATTGAACCATCCTTGCATCCCTTGGATGAATCCTACCTGGTCAGGGTGTATAATCTTCTTGAACATTAGTTGTATTCTATTGGTGAGGATTTTATTGAGGATTTTTGCATCTATATTCATCAGAGAAATTGGCCTGTAGTTTTCTTTTTTCGTTGCATCTCTCTCTGGTTTTGGTATCAGTGTAATACTTGCCTCTAGGAATGATTTTGGAAGGATTGCTTCTTTTTCAATTTCATTGAAGAGTTTGAGGAGTGTTGGGGTTATGTCTTCTTTAAATTTCTTGTAGAATTCAGTAGTGAACCCATCAGGTCCTGGACTTTTCTTTGTCAGTAGTCTTTTTATTACATTTCGCATTTCATTGGCTGTTATTGGGTTATTGAGAGTTGTTATATCTTCTTGATTGAATTTGGATAATTTGTACTTTTCTAGGAATCTATCCATTTGTGGAAGGCAAGTAATTACCTAAAGAATGTATAATCTTCCACCATCTTTGTAGACCTGCACCACTTTCTCATTGGCTACAGATAAGTATTATATAACAGAAACAGACACACACACAAATAAGAATCTTGTGAGACATACATGATATATATGCATAATTATGAATTTTAAAAAGCAGCTCTCATATGAACTTCGTCTCTTCAAAGGAAGTTGGTGGTGTCATTTCCTATTAGAGGGTTGATGCTTTCAATTATACTTTCTTTGATCTTTTACCACTTGTGTTTCATACACTGCTTTTCTTCAACATCCTTCATTTAAGTGTGTTTTACCATGATTTATGCTGAAATTAATTACAAATTAGTCCATCTTTCTGTTTCAGTGTTAAAAATTAAACAAAAATGTACATTAACTATTTTTTCCCACTTTACTGATTTCTTATTTCTCATTTGGACAATTCAAGTGTCATCTTGAAATGCAAGAGATCATGTCACCTTTTCTGCATGTTCTTTCCTAAATAAACTCACTATTAATGATTGGAAGAGAATAAGTATATGTATAGTATGTTTCAGATACAGATATTTACAGCAGAGGCTTAAGCATGGCTTTTACTTTTGGACTGAAGAGATGAGCTTATTGCTATTGAAATAATATTTATTTATTTATTTATTTATTTATTTATTTATTTATTTGATTAGTTGTCTTCTAACCAATGAACACCCATATCTAAGGGTACACTCTCTGAATACTAGGAAAATCCCCGATTGACATTAATCTTACTGGTAAACAACACTATATGGCTTAAAGAATTGTGGAGAACCAGCTAAGGAGATCATATTCTGACATTGGACAGCTAGCAGAGTGCAGATATTGATGAGTCTCAAGATCCTGATCTTAGGTTTTAGGTAACCTCTTAGGTACTGTGTCAGCTCAGCGTCAGGCAATAAATTGTATTTTTCACCACATTTGCCAAAAATCAGTGAGCAACACTATTGGGCTCAGCAGGAAGCTCCTCTGGAAGAACCAGCAAGTTCTCTAGTCTGAAGTTTTTGTGTCATCATCTTTATATCTAGTCTTCTTTAGAGGCAAAGTTAACAGAATTTAGCCAGTACTGTAGAAAGTAGTGGTCAACATGGGAAAGGAATTAAAAATAACTAAGGATGACATCTTTATAGCCTTGAAGACCTTATACAATAATGAAGGAGACAAATAATTTCACCAGAAAATTAAAATGGCATAAACAGTAAGGAATTACCAAGAAATCTTTCCACATTCAAGAGTGGTGGTTTGGTTATATTAGATGCTCCAAATTAATTATGTGATTTTCTATTTTGTCAGAAAAATCAGTCAACCAGGCATGATTTGTTGAAATATGCAAGATAAGACATGTGGAACAAATAAGTTACGGCAAACTAGGTTTCAGATTTCTGCTTTTGTGAGTCACACATACTTTATGAAGATAAACACCCAAGGAAACTAAAGTACTCTGCTGAGAGATTTCAACAAAATAAAATGTATTAGACTATCCAAAAGTTAATGTTTGGTTAGGAAACTCTAAATAGACATTACTTTGAAGAATCACCCAACTAGGAAGCCTACTGCAATGGAATTCAGGTATGGGTAGAAAGCCTAATTAGAGTTAATGAAGCTTGATTTCCATTACACACTCAGTTTCTTCAAGTAGCTACAATTTGAAATATTTGTTTCTGAAAGTTTTATACATTTACATCTGCTTTTTGTGTGTTTGCATGCATGTGTGTGTATGTACTTTACATACAATCTGTGCTAAAATTGGAAAGTAATAGACAAGTCATTTCTACAATGTTATTCGATGTTATGCAAGCTTAAGTTGTCAAAAACTTAATTTTTGTTTCATTTTTATTTGTTTTTTGGTGTTTTGAGACAGGGTCCCAGTATGTATGCTAGACCACTTTGTTGCACTGCCTGACTTTGAATTCATGGCAAACTTCTTACTTGAATCTCCTGGTGCTCTGGTTACAGGCATGCACCACCATATCTGACTAACTTTGTTTGTTTGTGTTCTGTGACAGGATCTCTCTATGTACCTTAGGACTATCTTGAGCTCATGGTGTTCCTTTTGCCTCAGCCTCTCCTGAATGCTGAGATCACAGGTGTTCCACTATGCCCAGGTAATTTTTATTCCTTTTAACCACAATATTATTTTTAATCCCTGGATGTTGTTTCATATAGCTTTCATTACATTAAAAGTGGTTTTTATTTACTTTACAAAGGATAAGATTTAGTATATGTTATTTTTTATTTTTACCTGGTCCCTAGAACATTTGAAACTCTAAAAGATATTCAAGACTAATAATTAAGTCCCAGGGAGATGGCTCAGCAGCTTGAGTATCTTCCTGGTAAGCACAAGGACCCAAGCATGATCTCTGGTACCATATGCTTTGTTGGCCCCAGGACCCCAAGCCCTCTGTGCTGGCCACTAAAAGTGGACATGGTGGTACACTGCAATCCCAGCACTGAGGAGGCTGAGACAAGAGGATCACTATGAGTCTGAGCTACATAGCAAGACCTTCTACCCAATCAATCAATCAATCAATCAGTCAATCAATCAAGAGAATTTGTACCAGCCATAGCTTTTCAGGACAGGAAAATTTTTTTCTAGACGTTATCGTGTAGGAAGATACTAGATGAGAAATGTTCTTGTTCAAATCTCAACAATGGAAAACATTTCATTTTTTAAAAATTGTTTTTCTACTGGTAGAGGAACATAGAAAGATTTTGAATAGTAGTTCCAACAAAATAACACAGAAAATAAGCCCAAAACATGACACTTTCCTTTAAAATCATTAAAAGCTTATAGGCATAGAGAAATGTACAGAAGTTAAATTTGAGAGGAATTTCAAACCCTCCAAATGAGCAAGAAGCCATTTCCTTGCCTACCTATGGCCCTTCAGAAACTGAAGAAGAGCCTCTCAGGAAGCCTGGCTGACAAGAGCCACTTCTCTGCAGGGGAACAATAAGAAATGACTATGTAAGACTTGTAGGCCAGCAAGCATATCAAATGTGAATCTGGAAGAGTATCAGCTTCAAACCTGACACTCTCTACCAAGTAATAATATTCTATAAGATTTTTGCTGATGAAACAAGAGGGCAAAGAGGGACCAGGGAAATAGCTCAGTGGAATCAGTGCTTGCCCGGCAAATGCAAGGTCCTGAGTTTGATCCATGCACCACCAAATAAATAAATAAATAAATAAATAAATAAATAAATGATAAACAATAAGAAAGAGTAGGATGAGAAAGTTATTTCAAAACAACATTGTCTCACACCTTCATGAGTACATGCATCTTAATGTCAGGGGTCTTCAGCCTCATAACTTCGCATTCTTGTAGCATGAAGTCCTGATCATCTTACATAGTCAGTGCCCAATAGTTTACAAATTTTTGTTTGTTTTGTTTTGTTTTTTACATCAACAGTAACCCAATATCAGTAAATTTATTTTTTTAAAATAGAAATGTTTATTTGTAGATTTTTATATTAATTTTAATGAGAAATAGCAATGAGACAGTTTCACAATAGTTTGGTAGGATAGTTACAATAATTAATACATTAATACATAGTATTAGTTCAGAGTATAAGATGCAGACTTGATATCTTGTATAAACACTATTAGTACCAATCGTTCTTCTCATTGAGCTAAGAGAAAGTATCTGAATATATAGTTCAATAGTCCATAATAGTATTGAGTTATGAGCACAACTGGCAATGTCAGAAGCTGTTGGCTTGAGCCTTTTACCTCTCAGCATATTAATATGGCTTTACTTTTCACACCTCACGGTTAGATTTTTCTGCTACTACCAGTAAATTTAATAGAAAATATAATCAGAAACATACCACCAAACTCAACTAAACTCAGGTCCTGATGGAGGCACAGCTGAATCTACCAGAAATTTAGGGAAGATTTAATGCCAATACTCCTCAAAGTAGTGAAATAGAAAGAGAAGGAATTCTTACTAATGCATACTTGGAGGCAAGCATTATCCTAATACCAAAATCAGAATAAGTTGCCACAAAAGGTAGTAAACACAGGTTAATCTCCCCAATGAACTTAAATGGAAAAATACTACCAAACAGACTGCAACAAATTATCAAGAAAATTATATACGATGACCAAGATGAATTCATCCCAAGAATTCAGGGATGGTTCTGCATACACAGATCAATAAATGTAATGCACCATAACAACAGAGCCAAAACTAAAAACCACATGGTCATCTCAATAGATGGGAAAGACTACTTGGGCAACTCTCCTTGATGGAGCAGCATTTGCCTCCATTTTTGCTGAAGATGACCTTATTTTTATGTGTTGACATGTATAGAGCAGGCTAGGACTTTCCCTTAGTTTTTCAATTGGTGTTAAGCAATGCATACTTATCCATCAGAGGTGCTGATGTATATATAGTTTTTGGAGCAAAGATGACAAAGAAGTGGTTCCACAGGCCTCCCATAGCTCCCACATATAAGCCTGGGCAAGGTGGGATAGAGAACCATACTCTGCACTCTAGCCCCATGATAAAGAGACTATGACTCTGATTTTCTATAGCATGAAAAGTTATACATCAGGGGAGGTAGCTCAGTAGAATAAGCACTTGCTTGGCAAGCACAAGGACCTGAGTTCAATCCCCAGTTCTGGAGAAAGAAAGAAAGAAAGAAAGAAAGAAAGAAAGAAAGAAAGAAAGAAAGAAAGAAAAGTTATACATCAGAGCTTAAGCACCGACCTAAAACATTGCATACCATCGAAATTGTGTTATGCAGATTACTCTTTACATATCCTTCTTTCTCCATATTTCAGAGGTGATTTCTGGCTTCCTACCCAGGATAGTTCAGAGCACTTACCTACTTTCCAACATTCTCACAGTTCCTCATTCTCAAGTCACTTCTTTCTTTATGAATTAAGAAACCTTGGGTTCAGACCTGGGTCTAGACTTTTTTCCAGACAGTTGTCATTGCAACTAGACCTACGACCCCTTGGCTTTCCATAACTATAATTATGCTTTAGTGTTTGTATTTTCACCATTGATTTCACTGGAAGTTGTAGATTGGAACTAACTCACTAGAAAATGCCAAAAACTACCAAAATACTTTTAGATTTAATAAGCAAACTCAGTTGCGTATCTGGGTACAAAGCCAATACTCAGTAGCATTCCTGTACACAAAGTTTCTGAGATAAAAATTAGAGAAACAACATCCTTCACTATAGTGTCCAAAAAATTAAATATTTGGGAATCAATGTAATAAGTGAAGTAATATGTCTATATATTGAAAAGTAGAGTCCTAGGAAAAAGGAGATAGAAGAGGTTTCCAAAAATGTGAAAATATTCTTTGCTCAGGATTAGGAAGAAACAATATTATAAGAATGCTCATGTTCCCAAAACTGTAATACAGACTTAATGGAATTCTGATTGAAATGTCATTAGCATCCTTCACAGATCTAGAGAAAATATTCCCAAAATTCACCTAGAACCTGAAGAAAGCTACAATTGAAAAGGCAACACTGGACAACAAAGTCAAGGCAGGTGGCATCACAGTCCCTGACTTGAAATTAACCTACAAAGCTACTGTGATAAAATCAGCATTGTATTGGTAAAAATAAAATAAAATAAACAGACCTTAGGATAAATGGAAAAGATTAAAAGATGCAGATACAACTCCAAACATACTCAACCATCATATCTTGATCAAAGGCCCAAATACCTTCACTGGAAGAAAGTTAAGACTCTTCAATAAAGAGTGCTGGATAAACTGGCTTTACACATGCTGAAAATGAAAAGTAGACCCATGTCTATTGCTCTACACTAAGCTAAAGTCAAAATGGATTAAATATTTAACTGTTTATTAAATAGTTAAATTAGAATTCATTAAAGCAGTAATGAATTTAAAGCAGTACACCTACTTGAAAGACAAGATAGGTAGAAATCTTGAAGACAAAGTAGCTAGAAAGATTAAAGACATAGGGATGGTCAGAAAGTTCATGAATGAAAAGCAAACTGCACATGAATCAACAACTGGGATCTCATATTGTTAAAACATTTTTGCACATCAAGAGAAATCTCCAACAGAGTGAAAGAAAAATCCATAGTGAGAAAAAAATAAAATAACCAACTCTCCTGTAAAAAGTGACTTGTATCTACAACCTATAAAGAATTAAAATAAAATTATATCCTCATAACTCAATAACAGAATAAAAATGGGTATCTGAGATGAATACATAATTCTCAAATGAAGAAATATAAATGTCAAATAAATATATACAGAGATGTTCACCATCACTTGACCATTCAAGAAATTCAAATAAAAGCAACACTGGTCTTCTATCAGCCCACAGAAAGGATGGCTATCATCAGAAATTAACCAATAATGAATCCTAGGAAAAGTGGAGCTCTTCTCCTCTGTTGGTGGGATTGCAGACTGGTACAATTCCTGTCAAAATCATTATGGAGATTACCAAAATCTAGGATTGGAGGCCCACTAGACCCAGATATTACCCTTTGTATATTTTCCCAGAAAAAATAAAAATATCATGCTACATCCATATATGTGAACCCATGTGTATAGCAGCACAATTTGAAATAGCTAGATCATGGAAGCAACCCAATGCTCATCAGCTGAGGAATGGATAAAAAGATGTGGAATTTTTACACAACAGATTATGACTCAGCTAAAATGATACTTGAGGCTTATAGAAAAATGGAAGAAATTGACACCATACTTAAAAGTGAAATAAGCCAGACTAACATATGCAAATATTATATTGTCTCCCAAATGTAAGGATGTGAACAAATAAATAGGATCCAAAAGGTAGTATAGATACTGAGAGAGGGAAAGCAACTGCTCTAAAGGAAAGAACAACTGGGAAATGGGAAAGGAGTAAAAAAGGAAGGAATACTACCTGAGATAATTGTGCCACTAATTTCTATTATTTCCCTGAAAGGAACAGCTAGTGCTATATTGTTTGATTAGTTTTGCATGCCTATAACTTATAATCTGAACAACTACTTTGAAGATAATATACAATATAATAATCATTGTTAATTTCCTATCATCTTGTTTTGAAATGCTGTATGATTTTGTAGTTTATTCTCTCTCTAAAATTAAATATATATATATATATATATATATATATATATATATATATATATACAAGCTGCACAGTGAGAGCTTGTAGCAAAAGAGTAAATAAAAATTTTTAAAATAAATTATATAAAAAGTGATCAAGACAATCTCTGGGGCCAAGGAAAGAGCTTAGTAGTATATATGCTTGCCTGACAAGCACAAGGGCCTGAATTCAATCCCTGGTCCGAAAAGAAAAAAAAAGAAAAGAAAAGAAAGAAAGAAAATATCAGTGTGAAAAATTAGACCAGCGACATGGTTCAGCAGTCTAAAAGATCTGCTTAGGAAGGCTTAGACAACCACAGGGACTGCAATTCGATCTCTGGGACCACATGCTGCGCCAGTCCCACCCCCAGGGCAGGCTGAGCTGGCCATAAAAAAGACAGGTATCTTTTATTCTATTATTATTTTTGATGTATGTAGCATGGGGTTTCACTACATAGATCAGACTCATAGTGATCCTCTTGTTTTCAGTCTCCCAAGTGCTGAGATTACATGTGCTCACCATGCACAGTCTGAATCCTTGTCTCAGCACACCTCCAAGGTGTGGTTGGCATGGCACCGTGGGCATTGAACCCTAGTCTCTGTGTCTGCCTAGAGAGGTACTTTAATCTGCTGAGCTATCTGGACAGTCCTAAGGCAAGTATCTTTTAAAGTTGTCCCTTAGTATACACAGAGGGGATCGTATATATAAATGTACATAGTATTTGTATATAGTGCATGTATAGCCTCATATATATTATGAATATGAATACATAGTATAAATACAGATACATTTATTATATACTTATATAATATTTTATATATATATTTTATAACTAATTTAAAGCAAATTTTGTTCTATATTACTTATAATCCTATGAAGTAAGTGTCATGTGGATAATACTTAAACTGTATTGTTAGTGAATCATAAGAAAAAGGATTTATACATACTCTGAATATGCAATTTTTTCAACTGTTTTCAGTTTATGATTGGTTGAATCCGTTCACCCTCTATATATGAAAGGCCAGCTATGCTTACATAAAAAATAGCAGTATCATAGTATGTGAATGAATAAATGAAATGGAAATAAGAGCACAGTGTATAAAAAGAGGTATAAAGAGAAACACAGAAATGTCCTTGTTTTTGAAACAATAAAACAGTAGTTGAATTCAGATATATGTTCAGGCTGTTTATTTATTTATACTAGAGACTAAATTCAGGACTTTCATACTGAGCATATCCCAAGCTATTTTTAAATTTTACTTTAAAATAGCCTTATTAAGTCACTAAGTTACCAAGGCCAGTTTCTAAATTGTAATCCTGCTTCATCTACCTCCCAGAATCCTCCAATTACAGGTATGCACCACCACATGTAGCAAAATGCTGTCTTTTAAGTACATGGTTCTCCCAATTAAAATATTTCACGCTGTCTTCAAACCATAGGAGAAATAATAGCAGATAGACTCCCCTGCTACTCTAAGCAACCACTACATTATAAAATGAGTGAAGCAAGTGCGTTTAGACATTCTCAACATAGTGTAGGACTGTGATTGCTGAGTTAAAGGAAATAGAAAGATTTACTCTAGATAGACCTTAACTTTCGGCTCAAATGCAACTTTTAGAGTGCTACAGTCAGGCATGACGAGACTCATGTAGACATATGCCAGAGTCATGCCAAGTCTGAAGAACACAAATTATTTGTGATGTGACTGTTCCCCTTAAACTTGTCCGTTTCCTTATCCTACTAAAATCATATTTTATCTGTCACTTAGTGTTAACTACAAGTTTCCTTGCCAAATATAACAATTATTTCCTATGTCCAAATAATTCAAACTTTATACAAAGAAACTACATCAAAAGAGCTAAATGAGATTTCTGCCAGCTCCAGGCCTGTAGTGTGAGTGGGACTGCCAGCCAGCCAGTTGGATCCTAGTTCCAGCCAGTGCCCAGGCCCAGTCTGTGAGTGGGACGGCCCAGTGCTCTCTGGATTCTCACTCCAGTTAGTGCCCAGGGAAAGCGTGTGAGTGGAATCCCCAGCCAGCTGGATGGATGCTGATTTCAACCAGCACCCAGGCCAGGCAGGTGTGTAGAACTTCCTGCATCAGACAGGCCTGGTGTGGCACCCTGTAACAGAACTCCCTGCAGAGGGGCTAGAAGCAAGACATACCCAGGTAATCTAGGAGCAGAATATTATGCCAGAGTGACACAGCAGTTTCACTTCCAAGGGCTAGAGCAGGAAGAAGTAGAGCAAAGCAGCCAGACCCAAGCCTTACCCACTTGGATGAGTTTGAAGTTGGTAGATCCAAACTTGATGCTAAAGTAATAACTGACCCCAAAGATCTACACCAAAGGTCACAAGGCAGGGCTATACAAAATGGCAAAGAGAAAAAGCAACATACATTCTCAGGCCCCGAGCTCACCCAGTAAAAATGCAGGAGACACTAGTATAAAAGAAATTGGAAATCACACACCTGAAATATCTGAAATAATAGCATCTGAAGACATGACTGCAGAAAGGTATAGAGGAAATCAGATACTTTCTGAAGTAAAAAAGTGTGATAGGTATAATGAAAGAATTATTAAGTGCTTCTAAAAAAGACAATGATAGAAAAGACAATAGTCAAATGATGGAATCCTTGAATGAGCAACATAGGAAAGAAATAGAATACATGAAGCAGATTTAAAGAGATATACAGGAAATTAAAACCTCAATCACAAGCTGGCAAAACAGCTTGAATGAAAGTGAAAATAGACATTCAGACCTTAAAGACACCATTGTAGCTAGTGAAAATATATAAGAAAATATCTCTTAAAAAATAGTTAGGATGCAGAGAAACATTTCAACATCTGCAAGACGATGCAAAGCTGAACAATGTAAGACTAATAGGCAACAAGGAGAAAGAAAGAATCAATACAAATGATATAAAAAGAATATGGGCAGAAGTAATAGCAGAAAACTTCCCAAATATGGGGAAACAATTTGACATTCAGGTAACCGAAGCATATAGAATGCCAAATAGCATCAGCCCAAGTAAAACCACACCCAGACATGATAATCAAGATTCCAGATATTCAGCACAGGAACAGTATACTAAAAGCTGCTAGAGAAAAGAATCAGATCACATTTAAAGAAAAACCAATCAGAATAATGCAAATTTCTCTTCACAAACTATCAAGTCAAGAAGAGCATGGAGCAAAGTACTGCAAATCTTACAAGAAAAATAATTCCAATCCAAACTGACATAAGCTGCAAAACTCTCTTTCAAGTATAATGGAGAAGTGAAATACTTCCATGACAAAGAACAAATAAAGAATTTCAACATGACAAAGCCAACCCTACACAGACCATAAAAGATATTCTAGAGAGGGATCAAAATGGCTAAAACTCCAGGAATGAGAATAGGAAAAAAAAAAACAAAAAAAAAAAACTACCAAATAGGGCAAACAAACACAGGAGAAACAAGTGTATAGAACAGCAGCTAAATAACATGTCAAACATAAGTCAGTACATCTCAGTTATAACCATCAATGTAAATGGACTCAATTCACCAATTAAAAAAAAAAAAGACTGGTGCATTGGAATAGGAAGCAAAAACCCAACAATATGCTGTACAATTGTCAATTGTTTGGTTTATCTTCAAAATTTTGTCCAACCTATTTCAATAGTTCTATGATTTGTGCCTCAGGAACACAATTGTTTTCATGAATCATAAGTAATGTTTTGTCCTGGATCTATGGTGTATTGTCTTAGAAATAAATTTTCTGTAACACTGGAATTCAGTGTGGATTCTGCCGAAGTCCCTATCAATTTGAATGTGGGGAAATTAGAGAAATCATGTAGTAAAAAAAAGCAAAGTTATTCTATATTACACATTTCAGTTTTAGAACACATCTATAAAATAAACATATGTGTACTTTTTAAAATTCTTTAATTATCTTATGTTAAAGAAAACATTATTTAATCACATTCCCATTGTTAAATGATAAATTATTTTCTAATTCTAGAGAATTATATAAGAAAACTACAAAATCTTTTTGGTAACAATCACTTTTTGTATTATGTTCTAGATATTTCTTTAAAATAGACATTTAATTGATAGATCTTCATTTGTCCTCCGATCTGCTTCTTGATTTTTAATTTTTTTCTTTTTTATGTCTTAATGTTTAGGTTTGAATTTTGGTTATGTAGTTTTTATTGTTTTCAATGTGAAAATATGTGCTGTTTTTATCATTCTTTTGTTTTCAACACTGCTGTCATCTGAAATTTCTCACAGTATTATTTTTTAAATCCTAAAATCCTATAAATAGGCTTCAGACCACTGTTCTTAATCCTTCATTTTGTTTTATTAATTTATTGAGACTTCTTGATATGTGTGTATATGACATGCACAACAATTTTTACTGCTCTCTATGTCATTGATTGTATGGTCATGAATAGAATACATTTTTTATTTTAGATAAAACAAATAAAAAATAAAATGACTAAATGAATAAATAAATTTATCCATCCAAGAAGAAAATAATTTGGTACAAGACAACATCAAAAACTGTAAGATGACATCTGCTCAGGTGACATTATATTATAGAAAATTCATATATTATAGAAAATTCAGAGCCCGGCAGGATGGCTCAGTGGTCTAAAGCACCTGCTAGGAAAGCTTAGGTGGCTGCAGGGACCACGGTTCGATCCCCGGCACCACATGCTGCACCAACCCTGCCCTCAGGGCAGGCTGAGCCGGCCATAAAAAATAAATAAATAAACAAACAAAAGTTTAAAAAAAAAGAAAATTCATACACAATATTTTCTATGATGTAAAATGTTTGCTGCCCACATATTCTGAAGAAGAAACTATACAATGAAAGCTAGTAGAACTGAACAAATTTAGATGCAGCATATATAAATATGTGGCAGTACTGCTAAAAGCACAAGTTTAGAGGGATCTTTGTAACCATAGATGTCCCATTAGAGTAGCATAAGTCTAAAGTTAGTAACATAAAACTTCCATATCAAGAAATGAGAAGTGTGAATTACTTCAAAATTAGCAAAACGAGGGCTGGCCAAATAGTTCAGTGGATTAAAACACCTTCAAACAGGTGCAGGGATTGGAGGTTCTATCCCTGGACATTCTCTCTGGGCCCAACCCCTGGGTGCACTGAGACAGCAATGGAGACTGAGCATGGCGGCATGCTGTGAACAGACGGATCACTATGAGGCCAATCTAGTAGTGAGATCCTGAACACCCTATAGATCCTTCCCTAAAATTAAAAAAAAAAAAACCAAAATGAAAACAATAAATATTAGCATGGATACCAGTGGAAGATAGAAAATCCAACAATAAAGAAAATAAAATAATTTGGACCATGTGATAGTTACTGTTTCTGTCAACTCGAGTAAGAAAAGCCCAATTAAAGTAGGTCACTCAGCATAATTCTGAATGTCCCTGAGAGGATTTGCTCATGTCAGAAGACCCACCTTAGGGTGGCTTGTAACCTGAATGGTGTAAAAGGGAAACGAAGAAGGGTGACTCACTTCCATTTATTGGGAATTCTCCAGTCTTCACATTCACTTTGGGCATCATCTCCTGGTTTCCAGCACAGACCCTTTCATAAGGATCCTTTCAGTTCTCCTGATATGAACTCTTATGAGACACTATAGTGAGCTCCAAGTCTTTGACTTCAGCTCTCCTGGGAGTGAACAGACCACTGTAAGACAGTCTTCTAAATTCTTATATATTTATCTTGCATAAATCTCTTTTTAAAGTATGCACAAAATGTTACAGGTAATTTTAGAGAATGAGTAATGCTGAAAAATTCCAAGTAGAGTATATGAGTTCTATAATTTCCCAGTTTGTATGAATTTGAAAATCAAGTATCACAATTAAAATATAGTGATACAAATCATTGATTTTAGATTTTCCTATTTTCAATGATCATTTTTTTGTTTTGTGAATTAATTTTTACACATTTATCATTTTTCTTATGTAACCCATCCATCCCTGAAGACAAGACAAAAATAGTTTGAATCTTCCAATAATTCCAGTGATGCTCTTTTACAAGTTGTGGGGTTTTTTTTGTTGTTGTTGTTGTTTTGTTTTTTTTAAGCCGTATTGTTTTTCACATGCTTTCTCAGCCTATAATCTCTGGAAAACTCTGGTGTTTCTATTCATAAAATATCACCACTAAAATACAGGTATAAATAGAACTACACAGAATTTAACTTGCGATACTTTACCCTTCAATATAATTGCCCAAATATTTATCTGAACCGTAGTTATTTCCTTTTACTACTAATAGGGTTTCATAATTTGTGTGCGCCTCAAGGTTTTATTAACCATTTCTTGTCATGGGACATCTGACTTGGTTCCAGTTTTCGGCTATTGCAAATATAGCTATCAACAAACACACTGAGGTTTTGGTGTGCAAGTAAGTTTTCATATTCTGGAGTAAAGTCCTACAATAACCACTGAAGGAACACTTCAAGGTATTAGGCAAAAACTTTTGATAGGATTCCAAATGCATAGGCAGCACAAACAAAAATAGGAAGAGAGTGACATCAAGCTAAGAACCTTACACATTGCAATAAAAATAATGTATAGATGGACTGTAAAATGAAAAAAATTACAAAATATTTATCTGAGAGAGGTTACTATCCTGTATCTATATAAGAAACTCATCAAAAATCCTTAAATTAGCTAGTTATCTGGATAGACCTTTCTCCGAAGAAGATATATAAGTGGTCAGCAAGTGCATAAAAATGTTCAACTTCACTAACCATGATAGAATTAGAATTGAAAAGAAAATTGAGATGTTTTCTCTCACATAAAATAGTTACTATCAAAATAACAAGAAATTACAAATGCCAGTGAGAATGTGGAGAAAGGGGAACTTTTATATCCTGTTAATGACAATGTAAATTACATAGCCATCTTGGACAGCAATATAAATGTTAGTTCAAAAGGTAGAAAAGGAACTGCCATATTATCTACTAGTCTGAGAACTCAGATTAGATCCAAGAGAAATGGATTTTTTATATTAAAGAGATTCCAGAACATTCATGTTATCTGTAGTACTAGTCACAATAGCTAATGTAGAGAATCAACTGAGGTGTCCATCAAAGGATGAATGAATTTTACGTCGAACTAAGACTATTACATCAAGTAAAACTAGCCAGGTACAGAAAAGATCACATATTTTCACTCATTTATAAAACCTAAAAAATGTAGTTAATAGAGGTAGAAAGCAGAACAGGGTTCACTAGAGGCTGAAAAGGGTATGGGATGCGGAGGAGAGCCAGAGTGGGGGAACAGGTTTGAGAACACAGTTGTATGTAGTGTAAGTACACTACATACAGGTATGGGGGGGGTAGATTCTGAAGTTCCTAAGTGCAGCAGGAAATGATGCAGTTTACAACTAATTACACATTTCAAAATAACTGAAAGTAATGGAAAGTTGCCAAAATATTATAATATTTAGAATTATATAAATGCTGATTATTTTGATTTGAACATTATACATTATCTACCTGAACTGAATTATACTATAGAACTCACAAATGAATGGGTATATGAAAAGCTAATAAAAATAAAATACAAAGTTTTTAGAAATTCAGTAAAAGACTTCAAATAGTCTTTCAGAGTTTATAAGAGCAATTTAGGTGAAATTAAATAAAAGCACCCTGGTGCACATGGTGCACATGCATACATATGCTGATTTATAAATTGAAAATACACGTAGAGAAAGAGCTCTTTGAACATTATTTTGCTCTGAAAACTTATTATTACTTGAAACAGTGAAAGATACAGAACAGATTTTAGATAGATAGATAGATATCTCTCCCTCCCTCTCTCTCTCTCTCTCTCTCTCTCTCTCTCTCTCTATATATATATATATATATATATATATATATATATATATATATCCTTTATTTGCATTAGCTATTTGTTTTGTGTAGACACTACCCAATTTGACATCAAGATAATTTTTCCAAAGAAAACAATGCATGTTCAATTCAGTTAGTATATTTTATCATGAAATACCTACTTTCCTTCTGTAATCTCTTTGAGAAGTGACGGAAGTCTGGAAACATAGCTCATCAGTACAAAGCTAAAGAGCCTGACTCTCAAACATAAACTCCTGAGTTCAATTCATGGTACAAAAAATAAATAAGAGAAGAAGTGATTAAATGAAAAACATATAGCAAGCAGTAATGATATATGGTTATATATATCATATTTTCTACTCTAACATCAGTCACTTTACTTTCTGTATTTAATAGTAGTGATGAAATTTTTATCATTATTATGTTCACAGCCTGACATTAACTCTCTTTCACTGAGTTCCTTCTTTAGTCCATAGTTTTTAAGACACAACATAACCAATTGACTTTGGTCATCATAAAGAAATGGATGTTCACAACTTGTTATTTCAAATTAGCCAAATTCGGTTTAATGATTAGCCAGGTATTTTTCATTTTCCTTAGGATCGTTACTATGGTTTCCCAATGGGCATTATCTTTAATGTATTTGTATTTGCTGAAATAAAGTTCCCATTTCTTTCTAGTTTCCTTGAAATCTTTTGACCTTCTGATATAAGAATAGTATAATAGTAATAATATACTGAGATATGATGTGCTTCATAGCTTTGTCTGTCTGTCTATCTATCTATCTATCTATCTATCTATCTCTGTCTATCATCTATCAATCTATCAAAAGAGAAAGAGATATAGAAATAGAAAGAGATAAGAATGTGTAATGTATTCTCTATATACATGTAGTAAGTTTTAAATTACATACTTATGCATCTTAAATATTCATATACTATAGGGGACTGCATCCCATCTTTTGTTTACTCAACATCCTTCCTAAGTATTTTTCATTGTGTAAGGATGTGTTTATGTAAGTTTATGCCCATGTGATTCCCTTTAAAGTCAACATTAGTCCATATATATATATATATATATATATATATATATATATATATATCATTATCATTAGCTTATATATACCATATGTGGTGGATAGCTAACTGGCAGTCAACTTCCTACACCCAGATGAATTGAACTAACATGGTGCTGAGTGTGGAATGACCACCTGAGGATTGTTGCCATCAGCAGAAAGACACAACAGGAGAAGCTGCCAAAACACTGTTAAAGATGCTGTTTGGTGAAGCTGTTGAAGCTGCTGGAAGTTTCTTCTGGGGAGGTATCTTCTGGGAAGAATGATGACATTGATTGTTGGACTGCAGATGATTTGCGTTATGGCTTGGCAGAAAGTTTATTTGCACATCCAGAGCCTGCCTGAGACTGATATCAAGAATGGAAGACTGATTAATCAGGCAAAGGAAATTTCGAGGCAGTCAAATGTTGAAGCAGTGGCATGACTACTGTTGGGAGCTTTTAGTCAGATTTATGTTGAGAATCTAGAGCAAGATACTCAGCAAGATGATTTAAAATGTTATGAGTTTGGCCAGAAAGGAAGTGTCAATAAAGCTGTGGCCTGCAAAGACTGAGCTGAAGGAAGAAAGAAACAAGAGAATAGAAAACATGGTCTGAGGGTATCACAGGAGGCAACAGGTCTTGGCCCTTTGCAGCCTCAGAATTTCAAGGGTGAAGGACTTCATTTTGAAGAGAAAGCCTCAGAGTGCCATGTTCCAGAATGGCAGTGGTGGCCACACCACATTCCAGAATAGTGTCAACACTGAGAATTTGTTCAGGGTCAGAGTGCTCAGCAATCCAGGCATTCAAACCCTACAGCCAAGACAGAAGAAATGCTAGCTACTGTTTCAGCTTACAGCAGAATTTGGTGTTATCTACTCATAGGTGGTTTTAGGTACAGGCAGAATGAAAGAGTTCTGAGGTTAACAAGGCTTCTACCTCAATTTAAGAAGGCCTGTGAGGCTCAGATCTGTGCCCCTGAGAGGGCAGTGTGTGAAGCAGAGAGTGAGAAGCTTAATGTGCAATGGAAATCCCAGAAGTCTGGAAAATCCACAAATGTGGATCATCTAAAGGTAACTAGGAGGAGGAAGCAAAGCTGGCCTGAGAAAGAAGCTATGGGAGCTATGACTAAAAGTTCCATGGGTGGAGCAGTGTAAGACTTTTGGAGCTCACAACTCATTACAGATTGCTTCAGATGTTCCACATGGAACTATGGGACTTAATCTTTGCCCTTCTGGATTTTGGACTGGCTTTCATCCAAATGCTTGGTATCATGCTATGTACCTTTTGTAATGTTAATATTTATTTGTACCAATGAGTGTTGGAAGCCTTTAACTTTTCATTTGCTCAGGGGCTCACAAGTAAAAGTTTGCCCTGGATTTTGGAAGAGACTTGGGACTTGGACTTTTCAGCAATGTTGAAACTCTTAGAATTTTGGCAACTCTCAGAGATGGACTAAAGTGTTTTTTGCGCAAAAGGCTGTGCATTATTCTTTGGAGGTCCATGGGCAGAATGCTATGGTTTATGTCTAGTTGCCCCCCCCCCCCCGCAAAGCTCATGCAGTCATAGATGGGCTGCTAGACTTCTGATTAATTCATGATCCGGGGCTGGCATTATGGTTGTGAGTCCTGTTGGGATTATGGGTGTGACTCTGGGATTGGAGGGAGTGCTGCACTTGGCACGGGTGGATAGATGGAATGTAACTTAAAGGAGACAGACTTGCTCTCTACAGCCATTGCTCCTCCCTTTTACTGTTGTGTTTCACTGTTTTCCACTCTCAAGAACTGCTGCCCTCTGCCATCTGCCAGTCTGCCTTGGAGACAGCTGTGCATAGACTGAAACCTCCACTGTCAGCCAAATAAGCCTTTCCTTCCTTAATATTGGGTGGTGGGTATTTTGTCCTAACAATGAAAGAGGAGTAACTGAGGCATTTTATAAGTAATGGCACTGAGATTTAAAGCACACAGTGGCCTCAAGGGAGAATTGAGAGAAGATAGAGAATGGGTATTTTAGAGAAGAATATTCAGCAGCAACTGAGTCAGATTCTGAGGTTGGAAGAGGACATGGTTTGTGCTTGACCAAATTCTTCTGTGGAAGATAAAAACGTTATCATCTGATCAGCTTATGTGACTTCCTCCTGTAAGGAATGGTGTTTTGCACAAAACCCTATTCACTTCTAGAAGTAGGACAGACTGAGGTAGAACTCAATTTAATTTCACCACTGCCTGAAGGATTTACATAAAAATACCCTTGCTTGTATTACCCCATTCCTCACTCTTCCCCTTCCCTGTGAAATTTCGCAAACATATAAGAGATAAGGGAGAGAGAACCAATCAAGGGCAACAAGAGACAGCCTCTTTGCTCATGCTTATCCATAAATCCCTCATACAAGTGTAATCAAAAGCTCTGATGAATATTTACTTTGTTTTACAAATTATCTTAAAACCCATATTGCATTAATGCTCCTCAAACTACTTTCCCTCATGTGAGGTAGTTCTTCCCTCAGCCTGCACATCTTCTTTCACGTGGACAAATGCTTTCATCTTCCATCATTACAGTGCTATGTGTCACACATTGATTCTTGTATAGCACTTTCTGTCAAATAAAAATACCATAGTGAGCCCTCATTCACCTCTTTCACTTGATCTGCCTGAAACCTCACACCTGCAGGACATAGAAGCTTCATGTTTCTGCCATGACTCCACACCTATAGGATATAGGTGCACCACATTCTTGCTTAATTGTCATAACAACAAAGAAACCATAAAAGCAGGTAGGGAGCAAAGAACTGGGCCTTTGTGATTTGAAAAAGGATAGCACATCGGTCACTGGCTAATTAAAAAAGGCTCTGTAACACCTTTCATTTGGCCTCCTGTGGGCAATATATCCAATCTGGGATGATACACTCCTAACAGAGGCTCACCAAGATTAATTCTTATGGTGACTCAATCTCCGAGGTCAGAGTGACAGAAGAAAACTCCATAAGGTAAATAGAAAGTTTCATGGAAGCTGATAAATGAGGCCAGTTGTTCACTAAAACACCAAGGTCCTCACTCTGTAGTGACAGCTGTGGGAGACATCTGTGCTTTGGAAGATACTTTCTTGGGCACCATGGCACAATCACAAATTATGGTGAACATTTTTAAAAAATATATTACAGTGAGAGACACACTGTAATTTATCTGCTGCAGAATACTCTCTCATTTTGAACATTCTTACCATTTTCTAAAGCAGTCTGGGAAATTTTTCATCTTTAATTGCATTGTCCTGGATATTCAGTGTCCTGAGTCAATTCATACTTACTTTTCATGGTCAATTTGACTTTGGGGAATGCCAGAAATTGAAGGATGCCAGATCAAGTGAAAGAGGTGAATGAGAGTTATGGTATTTTTATTTGACAGAAAGTGCTATACAAGAATCAATGTGTGACACATAGCACTGTAATGATGGAAGATGAAATCATTTGTCCACGTGAAAGAAGATGTCCAGGCTGAGGGAAGAACTACCTCACATGAGGGAAAGTAGTTTGAGGAGCATTAATGCAATATGGGTTTTAAGATAATTTGTAAAACAAAGTAAATATTCATCAGAGCTTTTGATTACCCTTGTATGTATGAAGATCAGGGTACATCATTTTATAAGGCTCTCAATTCTCAGTCTTCTGGATAATTTTATTTCATGTTCCAGTGGAAGAGAATTTGAAATGGGACCACAAGGAGTCTTTGTAACAATGTACAGCTTCATAGCAATCAATCCACAAACACAGGGGAATGTACTTTAGGGACTACTTGGAGGCCATTGTCCCTTACATCTACCTGCACAGCAGCTTGATTGTAACCAAAGAAACATCTTCTCTCAACAAATGAAAGAGAAGCCTTAGAGCAACACTGCATCAGATTCTTATGTTCTGGGCCATATCCCATATCATTCTAGACATTCCTGTTGAGACCCTCTTCACTCATTTTTTTCTCAACAGAAAAAGGTCTTTTCACATATTCCAGTTAGACCACATCATAAGGAAAATGACTTTTTTGTGACTTTTCTAGGAAGAGGCTCTTAAGATCTGTATGTTATTTACATTAGGACCTATACTATAGTGATTGTATAGGATCCAGTATTTAGATTTCTGCCTGGAATATTTGTGATTAGAGTCCAAAAATAAAACGGGTGTTTTGGCTGGGGAAATAACCTAGAAGAAGAAGCACCTGCCTGGCATGCACATGATTCTGAGTTCAATCTCCAGTACCAAAACAAAACAAAAGACTGGGCTTTAGGGCTGGCCAGATAGCTCAGCAGACAAAACTGTCTGCTAAGGCAGAGCACAGATTTGATTCCTGGCATCACAAGCCATACCAACCCCATTCCCACAGTGCACTGAGATGGTGAATGAATGAGACTGGCTGTGTACCTGTAATCCCAGTGCATGAGAGGCTGAAAACAGGAGGATCACTATGAGTCCAATATATGTAGTAAGACCCTATGGACCTGTGCTAAATATATTTAAAATATTGCTATTTAAAGTAAATGAAGTAGCCTGGCGTGGTGGCTCACGCCTAATCCCAGCACTCTGGAGGCTGAGTCAGGAGGATTGGTGCAAGTTCAAGACCAGCTTGGGCCACAAAAGTGAGCTCAAGGCCAGCCTCAACTGCATAGCGAGACCCTGTCTCAAAAAGACCAAAAAAAAAAAGAAAATGAAGTTATAAGGTTTCAAGAAAAGGACGTGAAAACTCCTATATGACACAAAACACTTAGCATTTACTTTTATAAATGACAACCAGTATTGCCATTAAAATTTATAGAGAATATGGTGTACATATAAATAGTTCTGGGGCTGGGGAGATAGCTCCGAGGCACAAGTGCCTGCTGGGCAAGTGCAAGGTCGTGAGTTCGAACCCTGGTCCCACAAAAAAAAAATTAAAAAATAAATAAATAAATAAATAAATAAATAATTCTATCTCAAAATAAAATACTAGGTTTTCACAGACAGTTTGCTTATGTACCTATTTTTGTATAGAAACTCATGTGATTTTTGTAAAGAAGTTATTATTTTTTCAAATGCTATTTTAGCTATCCTAACATTTGTCACTTGAGCATTTTCTTCTGGAATGCAATAGTTTCTTGTTGATTTTTACTGAAGATATTGTGCTTCTCTGGAGAAAAGTAAATGTTTTGTGTGTTTGTTTAAAAGAGGAAAAGCAGGGCCAGCCAAATAGCTTAGTGGATTAAAGTATCTACAAGCAAGCACAGGGGCCTATGGTTGTATCCCCAGGCCTGCTGTGCTGGTCCCTTCACCAGGGTGCCCTGGGATGGCAATTGAGACTGAGTGTGGTGGTGTGCACTTGTAATCCCAGCTCTTGGGAAGTCATAAAGAGGTGGATCACTAGGAGTCCAATCTAGTGGTGAGACCCTGAACACCCCATAGACATAGACATATACCCTTCTTTAAAATACAAAATAATAATAATAATAATAAAATAAAAAGAGGAAAAACAAGCTCAGAAACAGAAACAAAAAATATATAGAGAAACAAAGCAATATACAGCAATATAAATGGTACAGAATTTCAAAACAAGAATAGAAAATCAACAACGATTGTCATACTATGCATTGTTATAGTCAAACATGTTGCTCAGATTACCATATATAGGCATGTGATATTGGTTAAACAGTTAAACATTAACTATTTTCTCAATATACTTTAATTTTTTTATGTTCCTTTTTACTCTTCATTTTTAAATTTATTTTAAAGAGAGTATAATAATAATTGATACAACATTAGAAATAGTACTCATTGAAAGGAACAAAAGGAAAGGTTCAGCTATGCTTTTAAATCAAACATTGCTGTCCTTAAGTTAATTGCTCTAAATATAGATATTAGCATACAGAATTTGTCAAAATAAAAATTTTACACATTAACTGCTACTTTCAAAACACTGATGGAAATTAGTGGTATGATCATATCAGCTATGCTATATATACTTGTATGACTCCCCCTTCCTTTTTTTCTACCTTTTCTCCTTTCCTACAACTCCACTGTTTATTCCTCATGTTCAGTTTCTTTCCATTCTATTCTATCTATTGTACTTTTCTGGTTTTGCTTATTTTTTCAGGTTCTTACACTAGAGGACAATCTGATGTTTACAAATGTGGGTCTGATTTATTTTACTTATGAATATAGCCTTTAGTTGCATCCACCTACCTATAAAGGCTGTGAGTTTGTCTTTCTTTCTAGCTCAGTAATATTACATTATATAAAAATAAGAGCCTTTCTATCCATTCCTCAGGTGATGGGCATTTTCGTTGTTTCCAAGATTTGACTGACAAATTGTGCTTCTGTAAACTTGGGTGCACATATATCCCTGTGGTACAATGTTTTCCACTCTTTTACAAAAGTATCCATAAAAAGAAAGCTGGGTTAAATGGGGCCTCCAATCCTAGTTTTTTGAGGAGTATCCACACTGGTTTCCACAGTGATTGTACCAGGCTACATTCCCACCAACAGTGGAGAAGAGTTCTTTTTCTCCCATACTACCTCCAGGATATTAGTTAATTTCTTTATGCTAGCCACTTTTTCTGATATGAGATGGCATCTCAGTGTTATTTTAATTTGCTTTTGTCAAATTACCAGTTCTGTGGAATATTTTTTCATGTATTTATTTGCTCTTTGTATTTTTTTTCTGCTGAGAAGTATGTATTCATCTGAAATACATTCACACATACATCTTCTGGACTATACTGAATATAGGTCAGTTTTGGATTGTGTCTTTGAATTTTGAGGGCCCGATTTTTTTTTATTATATACTCGAGATAGAAGTCCTTTGTCTGAGTGACTGATGGTTAAGAAGAAATACCTTTCAACTATGTCACATCTCATAACTCCATTATTGTTTCTGCTTTGCAGTGAGTGTTGCAGAATTGCAGCTTAGCAAATTGATGTTCACAAAACAGAAATCACTAAAGTAAGAAAGTATGTTTACAAGATAATCTGAAACGATGGTGTACTTACAGTAGATAAAATGGTTCAGCAAACATTGTCTTAATCTTACTGTATTTTGGTTTCAAGATTGCTCAACTTGTCACTCCATGCTGCCCATATTTTCTTATCTCTAAACCTCAATTGTTTGTTTAGTAAATCACTAAAATATTAAAGCCAATTTATTCTTTTCTGTACTTTTCCCCTTTTCCTCTCCTTCAGACAAATTTGATTAGTAATTGGCACAATATTTTTCAAGGGTATACCAAAGACATATAATGAATCATTCAAATAAATCATATGTTTTACCCTAACATTTTGGTATTTTAAAATTTGTGATAAGAAAATGATAAAATAAGTTAAATCATGGTTATGAATAAGTGACTTTTACTGGTTTTCACTGCTTTGCTGTCCAAAAATAAAGATGGATAAATGTAACTTAGAATTAAATTTTTAAAGTTATAGTGTCTCGTTTACTCTTCTCTCATTGCTGGCTCAAAATACCAAACACTCAAAATTAAGAAAGGCAGGCTTTACTTAGCTCACAGTTACTGGAGGTTTCAGTCCGTACTCAGCTGGCTCCAAGGCAGAATGGCACATGGTAGAGGGCAGCAGTACATGGTGGCAGAAAACAGCAAATCAACAAGAACCAAAGGAAAGAGCAGGGGCAGCAATGGCTGCAGAGAGCAAGTCTTTCTTATACTACAGCCAGGCTGTCTGTCCAGGCCAGGCATAGCACTCACACCTATAATCCCAGCACTGGATCATGAATTAATCACAAAGTCACCAAGTCTGTCCATGACTATACAAGGCTTTGGAGAAACAGCTGGACACAAACCATGACAGAAGACACCATGTTTCACAGAACCTATGAGAAATATCAAGGATTTCACTCAAGTGTAAGCACTGACCTCTTACTCTTGAATGATGACTTTGCAAATATAGTTTATTTCTGCTTTTCTCCCTCTTTTTACATTTCTCTCCTTGCGTCATATTTCTCTTCATTCCCCCTGTTTCCCTTTCCTCTTGTTATTCTGATCACTATTGCAGTTTTTATTTGATAAATATGAAAAAAATCAAGAAGTCTTAGTGATTTAAGTAACTTGTAATACAGAAAGATTATAGCTGATAACTTATTTAACTCCAACTTGATATCATTGCTACTAAATTGCTTATTTATATGGCCTACAGATAGTTAAAAGTTTATGATGGAAATAAATTTCACATGATATTCCTAGTATTTTTTTTTAATTTACCTGATTTTAGCTTTATTTAAAGTTAGTACCGGTGAATACAGCTGTGAATCTATTGAAATATCTTACAAGGCTGTGCACCCAACAAATGTGAGCTGCTCTGATTTACCTACTCCTGAATAGTCTCCCAAATCAATCCACCGTCCACATAACATGTTAGGCTTCTGTGGATTAGTTGTTTCTGTTTCTCCACTGTTTACTGATAGCTGAGCAACCTCCCCTAAGTTTTTAACTTACAAAAAGGTACAGGGAAAGAAGTGGTATTTTAATATTTGTAAGTGGCGACAGGAACTAAAAAAAATAGCTAGCATTCTCTTAAAAATGCAACACAGCCCATCCCTGCAGGTAGCAGATAATATGCTAGGAGGCCCACAGGAAGCAGGAAGCTTCTGAAGCCGTCTGATTTTCAAAAAGATTCAGTAACAGCCTATTCTTCCTGATTGTAAGCTCAGTCAATAGACATTTTTGTGTGTGTAACAAATGGTTTAAAAAAATTGTGCTTTTAAAATTTAGCAAAATCTAGTGCTTCTAATAGAACAAGGTGACTGCTGAGGGAAGATGTATGTGAGAAGGAGTATCACAGAGCGCCATTTCTCCAATAGCAACTTCCCCAATACATATTTTCTCTTTCTCTCTCTCATATATATATATATATGCATATATATATATATATGCACATATATATATATATACTGTAAGCACTTTCATGTTTGAAAATTTTAGAAAAGGAGAGATTATTTTTGAACGACTCTTTGTGGCTTTAATCCTGGCTCTAATAATGAAAATCCTTATTAAAGTTAATAAGATCATGGGCACCATTAATTATATCACCAAGTACTAGAAGAGAGCAAATCAGAGGACTTTCTTCTCATATACTCAGCCTTGCAAAATAATAAATCCATATCAAAATTAGGGTTTAAGAAAAGATCTAACTCAGGGCCCGGCAGGATGGCTCAGTGGTCTAAAGCGCCTGCTTGGGAAAGCTTGGGCAGCTTCAGGGACCGCGGTTCGATCCCCGGCACCACATGCTGCGCCAGCCCTGCCCTCGGGGTGGGCTGAGCCAGCCATAAAAATGAGTGAATAAACAAATAAAGGTTCTGAAACAAGAAAAAAAAATAAAATAAAAAAAGAAAGAAAAGATCTAACTCATGTTAATAAATTAATAATACATAGAATAAGATATTTTAAGTTAAACTCACCAGTGTACTATGGTTAGCAGGTTGATATTCATTGAGTTTACTATTCGGTGAGTTAATATGGGAACACAAATTGAAAAATTCACTTAATTTATAGTTTAAAAAGAAAATCTCAAATTACTGCAATAGATTAAGTATAATAAATTTAATATCCGTTTATGAGAAAATCTCAGTAAAATTTTTACAGTTATGAATTTATTTAGTCTGATAACAAGCATCTCCCAAACCTGACAGGAAACTACTTAATGGTAAAATGTTGAAAATCTTCCCTTCAATATCAGAAAAAGGGAAAAAGTTGTGCAATATTATCACTTCTTTTCAGGATTTTAATATACTCTAGTCAGAACTGAAGACAAGAAAAGTAATGAAAAGTGTGATAATTGGAAGACAAGAATAGAGATCATAGCTGATAGTATGATTGGGTACATAGCACATCTCAAATTGAATTTTAATATACTGGAACTTATGAATGGAAAATGCAGTTATATGAAAAAATTATAATTCATAAATCCAAGAATAAACATAAAATGACCTGGGAATAAAGCTATTAATATCTGCATGAAATTTTATTGAAAAGGCTTTAAGAGCTTAAAATTATATTAAGGATTTGTTTTCTAGATGCAACTTTCATAGAGCCTCCATAAATTCAGTGTGTTTTAGTAAGACATTAGCCCTTGAGCAGTTGATTTTGTAAAATAAAAGAAAATGTAGGCAGTCAAGGTAGCTAAGGCAGATATAGCACGTGAAAGGAAGAAATTTTAAAAATCAGTTATCAAGATAAATTACCTAGGTCACTTAGAATATTTGTTACTGTAACAAAGATGGATAAAATGATACATAAGACAATTGGAAATGACCGATCTGTCACATTCTTGTATATAAAGTCTACATTGGTCAGAAGTAACACTGCAAATAATTGAAAGTCTAGTCGTAGAAGGTTCCAGGATAAGAGTCTATCAGGGAAAAATGATAATATGAGATGCCATGTCATAGTTAACAAAAAATCAATTCCCAGTGAATTAATTCCCTCCATTGTTACACCTAGTGTCAGTGACTTTAAGAAATATTTCTGTCCTGACAAAGCTCAAACACCTATTTCTACTCCTGAAATCTTCCTGGAACTGTGGACTGCTTATTATCATCTTCGTTCATGTATAATGGGCAGTGCAAAGTGACCTTTCTACAGCAAAGCTCTTGATGTCGCCACCTGCGCCCTAGCTCCAGCTATCCCCAATAGTGGTGACTTCATCGCTTAACTTTCTCACACATCAATTATTGTCTTATATGTTGTCTCCTTTGATTTCTCATCCTAACCTTCCACATCCAGTTGCATGTGTAAGCAGCACTGTAGGTGCTTTGGTTCTCTGAGCGGAAGGCTCATGTTTAACCACAATCAAATAATAGTCAGTTATGGGCCAGGCTGTGGCCACAGTTAGTGGACCTTTCTGCTTGCTGCTCCACAGAGGCATCAGCAAGCCATCACAGACCCCTGTAAGCTTAAGTCCCAGGTAGCCAACGTTCAGTCTTAGAAAAGTTTTAAACATTGAATTAACTTGATGAAATATTTTCATGTATTTCTGGAATTTTGCTAGTAAATATGTTACCATCAAATCAAATTTCAGTACATCAACATTCCATGTGGAACATACTATATGCAAAAGAAAATAAAAATAAAAATCGCTAAATGTTAACAAAGTCTGGTTGCTAAAATATACACCAAATATAAATAGGTTAATTATACAAGCTCGCAAACTTATATAAACCAATCACAACTGATAACCATAAAGGAAGTTAGCTAATTCATACAGCAATCACCTTTTCCCAAAGTAAAAACACTATTAAAAATATATCTATGAATTGTTTCATTTCTCTCTAACAAATAACCCTCTATTGTTTAATTTAATTCAAAGAAAAACATACTTTTCTTTATAATAAAAATGATAACTTGAATTTTTCATTATTATTGCTGTACTTTGCCTCCTAGTCAAGTAATGCAAACTCAATGACAGTCACACTGTGTAGGAGGGAAAATCCTCTTTGGATCTTCACGTGGCAGGAGAATTTCACTTAATACAAATACAGTTAAAAATCCACAAGCCAGTTGGGGTATACACACCTGAAATCGCAGCACAGTGAGAAGCTGTGCAACTTAAGACTGCTGTAGCCCCCTCTCAAAAATAAAACAGGAAAGGGGCCTGCAAATGTACCTCCATATAAAAGCATGGCAAACAAACATAAAATCTCTTTCTATGCTCAGAATGATTTGTGCTCCTGCCGTCTGTGGCACCATCCCTGGAGAGCATGCCAGTGTACATCCTGGCTCTCCTGAACATGGGCCTAGAAATCTCACTTGTGTGGCCTTCGCCACGTAAACATGGCTCCACCCGCCCATGCTGGCCATGCTTCTTGCTGTGCTAAACGTGCTGTTCAGCAAAGCACCTTCTTGCCTCGCATCCCATAAGTACATCTTATGTTGTTCCCTCTTCTTGAAACATGTTTCGTTTGCTTTCTGTCTCCCCTAACATTTGTTTTCATGCTATAAAACATAGCATAACTGGGAGTTACTTTCTGTGAAACCCTAATCACAATACACACACAAGCACATGAACACACAATGCATACACACAGACACACATACACACATATCACATCACATCACATCACAGTCAAGAGGCTGCTTTCCAGAGCAGTCCCATCACCCAAGAGAGGCCTGCCTACTTTAACACTCTATCAGCTCCACCAGGCTCCACTCTGAGGCTATGCTTCTTGTAATGAAAAATGTGTTAGTTTTGGCTTTTATGCACATAAAAGCTATAGTCTATCACCGTTGTCTGCACCACAGCTACAATAAGAGTGGGGACAATGACATCCAGCTGGATCCTGGGTCCATTCCTGAGTGCATCACATACATTCTGGAATCTATAAACCAGATCAGAAAATGGAATCCTCCTACACAACAATAAAAAGACTGCAAAATCTGGCAACTATGATACAACTAGATTCTGGAAAATTAAAAGAGATGTATCTTTATTGCATCACCAGGATAACAAATAAACCAAATTAAATGTTTCTAAACATCACTGCTCTGGTCTGGATGGTAAGGATGATAAGTGCCCCCCTCCAAGGCCTATGTGTTAAACGTTTGTTCCCCAGAGTGACACTAGTGGAAGACTGGGAGTTTAAGAGGCAAGCCTATTGGAAGTCTTTGGATCCCACCATGGTGTCCCTTTGAAAGAGACATGGGCCCCAGTTCTAACTTATTTGTCTTTCACACCTTCTGAAAGTTGCTTGGCTTTACCACTGTTTACTGCCAGGAGGCCTCACCCTACCGGAGACAAAGCAATAGGACCAACTAATCATGGAGCAGAGCCTCCAAACTATGAGACAAAATATTTTCTTTATAAGTTTATTATCTTAGGTATCATAGTGACAGAAAGCACGCTGAATACTCTGTCATATCTCTCTCTGTCTCTCTCTGTCTCTGTCCCTTTCTGTCTCCCTCTCTCTCTCTCTCTCTCTCTCTCTCTCATACACACACAAACACATGCACACACACACACACACACACACACACACCTCAAAGTGTAAATGAAGAGGGCCACTACAGTGCAAGAATTAATATGCACCCTCTCCCAGTCATGTTCCTTAGGAATCTATGATCAAATTCACTGTATTTTTCATGATTTTTGCTTTCATTAGTGACAGTGACAAGCAGGCCTTTGGGACCCCTTTACTTCCATCAGGGCATTTCATGTCCTAATATTTGCTCTTCACTTCATCTCTCCTTTGTTCCACTTTGTTCTGTTCAGTGGTGCTATTCAGGTGCTATTATCTACAGTCAGATGCTTGCTCATCAGTTATCAAGTTCTCCTGTAAAATGGAGAATTAGACGTTTAGTTTAAAATGTTTGTGTGCACTGCTGCCTCACAAGCATTCTTCACTGCTAGATTCTACTTAATTTTTGGCTTACTTTGTTGGAAGTCACGTTAGCACGTGTGTTACCAGCAAAGCCCCAAGATGTATCTGCTCAGAATGACTAACTCTCATCCACTTTAAAACTGTGCATGAGGTACATTTCCCATGTGTGACTATAATCACTTCAGTTCTGAGAATAGATACTCACCAAAGCAATTTCCCTGGTCTGAGCTGACCTGAAAACCAGCAATAGGAAACATTAGAGACACATCAGGCAACCTGCAACCCCAGGAATATGGTATTAAATACACTCAGTTCAACTGTGATGTGTGGGTTTTTGATGTATATAAGCTCTGACTGATGTATTTGTTTTTGAAAATAATGATTAAAGTGTGTATATTTCTTTGAATTGTTCTGCTAACAATAATCAAAACATTTAGTGGTACTCAACTGGTAATCAGCACATAGATCAGTCTTAACACCATGTTTTTTAAGGAGATCATCCATGTGGATATAATAAAAGAAAGGAAGATGGACAGAAAAGTATGGGGAAAACTAAGATGTGTCCATGAAAAATCTTATGTAGACACTGTATGATTAATCTACATGGTAGACGCTGTATGATTAATCAGCAAATAAAAACATTATTGGAATGACCATTCATGATATCAAAGCTATTTTAACACATGGTCAGGAAATACTATAATTACTTTTGATCCTCAATTAATGATTCCTCAAAAATATAAACATTGTACTGGTCATGATTACCATTGGCGGTACAAAATGCCTACACTTTGAGAGGAGACATTTATTTTGGCACATATTTTCAAAGGTTTCAATTGATAGTGACAAAATAGCTTTAATACATACAGAAGGGGCTGGGAAGACAGCTCAGTAGAATATGCACTTACCTGGAAAACACAAGGGCCTGAGTTCAATCTCTGATTCTGGAAAAAAAATGCAGAAACATCACAACATATGAATGCGATAAAAGAAATCTGCTCAGCTCACTGTCCAGGAAGTAGATGACAGAAGAAAAGCACAAGAGAAAAGAAGGGGCCAAGGACCAGACGTGAGGGGAGGTAGAAAAATTCAGGGAATGTTTAAGTTTTTTTTTAAAAAAAAAGCAGCAGTGTTACTTTAAAAGACATTCCATGAACATTGGAATAAGTGTATTTGAAATTAGGGATTTTTTTTTTTGAGGATTCTGAATAAAAAATTTAATTTACGCATTCAGTATATATTTTGGTGGACCCTCGAAGTAGTCCCTGCCTCTAAAAGTCCATGCAGCTATGAGATACCGTTGATGAGGACCCTGACAGCATCCAACTACCTCCCCAAGAGACGGGTAAGACCGTGAAATTGCCAATCAAGATTAAGAATGCAGTGGGGATGCATATCATGTCTAGCCTGGGCTTTATGAAATGTACATTGTCCTTATCTGTAACTGTACACTATGCAGAGGGGACTGCTCCCACAGGGAGAAAGACAGTTTTTCAGCTGTCCTTGCTAGTAGGAGCCTCTTTTCCCAACTAGAGAAAAGTTCAATTTCCAGAAAACTCATCATAAAAATGGTTTAGATAAAAATTCCTTTGGGGAAAACTTAAGGTGGTAAAATATGTTTTTAAAAAATTGCTATCCCAACACTTGGGAGGCTCAGGCAGGGGGATCTGTATGAGTTTGAGACCAGCCTGAGCTACAAAAATGAGCTTAACCCCAGCCTGAACTACATAGTGAGATCATAACTCAAAAAAAAAAAAAAAAAAAAAAAAAGTTGCTGAGGTCATTTGGTATTTCTTCACTTTAAATGAACTCATGTTATATGTGCATTGCTTTCTACAGAGACGTTAACTAAGATCATGCAGCTATTTGTTTAAATGTATCAAACAGTTCACACACAAATGCAAAGATATTGAACACTAGTGATACTGAATGCACTGATGGTAAAGTCTTTTTTTAATTGTCTTTTTTGACACTGCACTCGCTGTGCAGTTCAGGCTGGCCTTGTGCTCACTTTTGTAGCCCAGGCTGGTCTCAAACTTGCACTTGTCCTCCTGCTTCAGTCTTCCAAGTGCTGGGATTACAGGCATGCACCACTACTCTTGGACTTTTGATGGTAAAGTCTTATCGCTGCTAGATAACACTTTATTATTGGGATAATAATATATAATGTATAATATATAATAATATATATGATAATATATTATAATGGATAATGTATAATACACACTAATATATGATATATACTATAAAATATACATATTTATATATAATGTATAAAAATGTATAATATATATTTCCCCCACCTTTGGTTAAATCCAAAATAAGAGACAGTATATCCCAACTTCACATCATTTTATCTTGAATCAACATCCGATGATCGTTTTTAACACATTTTTTTATTTTAGAGAGATTGAAAACAATAAAAATGATACACAATTTCAAAACAAAGTGATGTGAAGTTAAAAATTATTATTATGTTGTATATTGTTATCTTCAAGGTAATTGTTCAGATTGCCAAATAGAGACATACAAAACTTATTAGACAATATAAGCACTATTTGTTCCTTTTAATGAGCTATTGGAAGTTAGTAGCACAATTACCTTAGCTATC
>PVJA010014998.1:0-46302 GCA_004027025.1 Myocastor coypus
AACCTGCTATGTTACTGAATTTGTGTATTAATTCCAGTAGCTTTTTGGTGGAGTTCTTTGGGTCTTCTAAGTAGATTATCATGTCATCTGCAAATAATGAAAGTTTTACTTCTTCTTTACCTATTCTTATTCCTTTTATTTCTCTTTCTTGTCTAATGGCTGTAGCTAGTGACTCCAGAACTATATTGAATAGAAGTGGAGATAGGGGGCATCCTTGTCTTGTACCAGATTTGAGAGTAAAAGCCTTCAGCTTTTCCCCATTTAGAATTATGCTAGCTGTTGGATTGTTGTAGATGGCTCTTATCAGGTTGAGTTAGAGGCCCTCTCCCAGGCTGGTCTTGAACTCGCACCGATCCTCCTGCCTCAGCCTCCTGAGTGCTGGAATTACAGGCGTGTGCCACCACGCCCGGCCTCATTTCATCTTTTGGAGTAGGTGCAAACACATACACAGTGATGTAGGCAGCTGAGTTGGATAGCATAGATAGACAGGGCTAGGCCCTCAGAAGGAGCCAGCATGGAGGACAAGATGCCTTGCAACTGTGGGAGAGACAGTCACACTCACTGTAGGCCAGACTTCCAGAAAAGATCAAACAGATGCACACCTCCCTAAAGATAAGCGTCCAGGATTGGCAATCACTTTCAAGAAGTGAAGACTCACAAACCCACCCTCCAACTAGATAAGCCTCCATTCTATAAACACGTCAGCTTGCTAAATGACCTGCTTTCCCATTTGTTTTTGGATTTAATCAACGTTACCTGAGCAGTTGTATTTGGAATCTTATTCATTGACCATAGTTTCGTCCCACCTTATGCAAGTGTCCATGTTTTCCACCTTAGTCCCACCTTATTTCATGAATTTGCTCTATAAAAATCCCCAGAAAAGATGGATTTCTGGGCAGTATACTCAGGTCCCCTTTTGTCTCTCTCTCTCTCTCTCTCTCTCTCTCTCAGAGAGAAGCTTTCTTTCTGCCAACAAATATATTCTATACTTAACCTTTGTTGTTCCTAAAATTCATTCTTCGATTTTAAAGAACATAAACTCATCCCAGGTATCATTTAGGTTGGGAAATTTCTGCCCTCTGCCATTTCTGCCAATCAATGGAACAATATTGGATTTGAGCAGGATAAGACATAAGAAATGTGCTTGTGTATTATCTTAGTTATCTGTTGTTAGTTTACAAAAACCTCAAAAATTACTTGCTATTAATTGTCAACGTAATGGTAGCCAGTGAGATGGTTCAGGGGTCTAAAGCTCCTGCTTATGAAAGCTTAGGTAACTACAGGGACCATGGTTCAATCCCTGGCACATGTTGCTCCAGCCCCACTCCCAGGGCAGGCTGAGCCAGCCATAAAAAAACAAACAAACAAAAAAGAATTGTTTAGCATAATGACAATCAATTTCTTTGATACAGATCTATAATTTGGAAGCCTTTTGGCAATCTCAGGTGAATAAGGCATCCATCTGAGGTTTTCCAGTTATGCTACAGGAACCATTTCAAAGATGGTGCTGAGGTACATGTAAGAGCGGCAATTTGTCCTGGGCTACAGTCTGCAAAGCTGGGGCAAGTGTCTGGTATCCTGTCTCTCCCACACTGGCTGCTCCCTGCTGTTTTCTTTGCTTCCTCAACAAACATTCTAAGAGAAGGGAAATGCAACCCACTGGTCTGGTATAGATCTGGAAAGTGGCACGTTAATTTTTTATTTTTTAAGATTTTTTTACTTTTATTTATTATTTTTATTCTTGTTTCAGAGCCTTTGTTTGTTTATTCACTCATTTTTATGGCCTGCTCAGCCCGCCCCGAGGGCAGGGCTGGTGCAGCATGTGGTGCCAGGGATGGAACCGCGGTCCCTGAAGCCGCCCAAGCTTCCCCAAGCAGGCGCTTTAGACCACTGAGCCATCCCGCTGAGCCCCGGCATGTTAATTTTTACCATGATTTTACAATCAAGTAGTCAGAAAGCCCACCCATGGTTAAGGAAAGGACCATTGTCTCTACTTCGCAAATGATAAAAGTATGAAACAACTTCTGATCTCCCCCAATATATGAAATATGTGTTGCAAGTATGGCAGGGTAACGCAGCGCTTCACCCCACATGAAAAGTTATAATGTATGGATACCAGCATCAAATTTTTCTGCATTCAAATTAATTTTCTCAGTAACTTACCAGGACATGAAAGTTTAGTTACTCAGATTTGAAGCTAATATAAATCATAGTTTGATTCCCTCATTTTAATAATGAAAAGGGATTAAACACCAAAACTTGAGAATGAAACACACAGTGAGGGATGAAGATATTCAGGAAGAGTCCAGAGTTCTAAAAGGGTTCCTTCTCATGCTTTCAATTATGCATTGTTTTCCGAAAGATCCCATTAACATTTGCGCAAGAGATTTAGGAAGATTCAGCATCAGCACAAGATGAATTCATTCCTACTAAGGCTCGAGTGAATTGAGCACATACGCCCAGAAGGATGAAAGAAATTCTCTAAGAAATCTTAGAAAGTTGAAAATACATGGAAATATTTATTAATAGTGCTACAACACACTGAAATACCAAAACCACTCCTAGGATTTGGAGGCAGATTTATTTTTGTCCATAGGCACTGACGGGGAACATTCCCCGGAATATCCAGCCCTAATCTCTGGGGGTCTAGGGCCTGTGTGTGATAAGAAAGCAGGAAGTACAGAGGCCAAATGGCTTGTCAGTTCGTGATAGGTTCTCATAGTACACATTAAGATGAACAGCTATGCATCACAATGGCCAGCCATTTCTAAGAAACAAAGTTAAAGGAACTGGAAGTGGAACTATCACCTGGAGAGCTAACAAGCTGAAGTATTCTGGCTGGGGAGAGATTTCTACTATAGTAGAGAGTGAGTTGGAACAGTAAATAAAAAAATAAACAAAATAGAAATAGGATAAATACAGCCCAGTGGTGGCTTGAATACAGAAGGGAGGGGGCTGGGGAGATAGCTCTGCAGTCTAGGCACCTGCAATGTCAAGTGCAAGCACCAAGCTTCAATCCCTGGTGCAGCATGCTACGCTGGCCCTGGAACCCTGAGTGCACGTGCCATGGGGTGGTGCATGCCTGTAATCCCGGCGCTGGGGAGGCTGTGATAGGAGGGTCAGTACGAGTCTGAGCTGTACAGTGAGATCCTGTAACAAACAAACAGATAAATCAATCAATAAATAATTTTTTAAAAGTATAAAAGAGAAGCAGAAAATGAATTTCAAAGAAAATTCTTATATTTCACCTTAAAAACAAGGAAGATGTTTAACAGGACTTTGAGTCAAATTCTAACCAGAATGAAAGTATAATTATGATATTTGAACTATAAATATATAACAGTCATAACTCTCTGCATATGATAAAATGGCATGCATTATGTTTGTTGAAGAACTTCAAGGATGTCTTAACTGTTGCATAAACTCACCGAAGTGGCTTTTAGATGACATCTTCCTTTTACTCAATCCTGTAAGACCTTAAAAACTGCTTGAAATTGATTAGGCCATCTTGCTTCTTCAGTGTAATAAAGCTTATAAAATAGCTTTTACTGTGCTGTGGTATATAGTCATTTAAGCGGAGTGATTTTCTAGCCTACCAGGTAAAACAGGAGCCAGCCCACAGTGTGGCCTTAGGTGAACCTATTTACAGAACAAGCACTTAGGTGTTAACTTGTTTTAGCAGAGAAAGCACAGGAGACAGTATTTATTAACCTTGTTCTTCTCAGGTAGAGATTTTGAATGCTGCAGCACATCTGCATAGCTGTTCTGAATGGGTCAATTTGTTCAAATTGACCAGTCACCTTAGAGCTGGGAATGCACGACCAGATTTAATTATAATTTAGATGTAAATATCAGCTGTTTTCCCCTTGAAAAGTAGTAGTTTGCCATGGAGTTATGTATTATACTAGAAAAGCAACCAAAGCAACTAATTTTCTTGAGACAGAACAAAAATTTTCTACATTAAACACAGTGAAATTTGCTCCATAATTACTATGGCCAATCCTATTTTTAAATGTAAGCTGATGTATATTAGAGCTCTTAGCTGAAAGCAGTAGACATTGTGATTAAAAAAGAGCTGGCTTTATTCAAAGAAATAACTAAAAATGTCAGAGACCCAGGCTCAGGGAAGTTGGGGTTTGCTCCACAGATTAAGTCCGGTGATCCCAAAGGGAAGTAGTAACTGAGAGGGTGCATCCTCAGAAGCTCACGTCATAGGTGCACTCGCACGGGGCCATGAGGGAGGTAGAATGGGTCTTGAGGACATAGAGCTTAAATCACGTGTTCTAGTGGGATTCTATTTCTAGTGAGGCCTCACTTCCTGTGTTTAAGCTAGCTGCCTTCTTTCTGTAAACTATGTTAGAGAGAAAGATCTCTCTCTCTCTCTCTCTCTCTCTCTCTCTCTCTCTCTCTCTCTTTCTCTCAATATATATTATGACCAGCTCAACCTGCCTTGGGGGTGAGGCTGATGCACTACATGGTACTAGGGATTGAACTGCAGTCCCTGTGGTTGCCTAAGCAGGTGCTTTAGACCACTGAGCCATCTCGACAGCCCAGAACTCTTTCTCTTCTTATCAAGGAAATGATCATAATCTCCTGTACATCTAACAACATCTTTAAAGGAGGAATTTCAAATGCCTAATATTGGAATTTATGGATTCAATGCAGACATATTGTGGGACTGAAAACATTTAGTTGATTAAAGAGTCCTATGGATCAAGTAATTTCCAGCAAAAGTTTAGAGGATACAGTTCACCCTCGGCAATTCTGAGGGAAAATAGTTAAAAGAATGAATGTTCTGTCTTCATTCTCCTTTCTGCCTTGATGGAGACTCTACCTTCTAGAATCTCTAAGTCATTAAAGCCCTACTGTTTTGTCGCTGTCAGGATAACAGTTTTGGTCATAGAGTGGTGTAAAGAGAGGAAAGTGTGTCTCAGATGTCCACTCCAATCTCCTGTTACCTTGTAAAAATAGTAACAAATATGAGTATGATTGCATATATATGTATGCATGTATCTATGTTCATATATGCATGAGAGATTTCATACTTTCATACTGAATTCTAAAATCACATTTTCTATAAAAGGTGAAATTTTTGTTTTGATTAGACAGAGATAATTGATTAGAGCCAGGCCTTCACTCTTACTAGTCTTGACATTCTAAAATCATTGGCGTTTCAGCATTAGAATATATATTTCATATGTTATGATTTGAGCACCTCTGCGTATAGCATCTTCACAATAGCTCTAAGTGGATCTCAGCCAGTACAGTTATGCATATGCCCTAAGCTTACAACAAAGACATTGCCTTCAAATTGGATAAAGTACTTTCTACTTTATGGCCAAAACAGCTCTACATGTCTCTCTTTTGTCCCTTAAAACTGCTTGTGATAATAGGACCAGTTACAACCACCCTTTTAACCACTTGTTTCAAATTTTATAATAAATGTTCAAGCATTTCTCAAGCTCTATGTGTTTAACTTGTATTTTTGGATTGTCAGCACCATCATGTTGCAAAGAATGTATAATTGCAATTTAGTTACCCTTTAGCAAATTAGGTAGAAATTGTCAGCCCCTAAACATGAAACTTCCGTTCTCTAGTTGTATTCACTTATACAATGCTGAAAATGTCCTCCGTACATAATGAGGTAACAGAACCTGATTGTAACATCAGAACATTAACAAATATTTACTTATTGCTTAAACGAAACATTAGGAAAAATGCTTAATAATTCACTCAGAAGTTTATTAAATATAGATTTAATTTAAATGGATTTTGAAAAACTAAATTGGATTTAATTGGCTAATAAGATTTTGATGAAAACTCAGTATACCAACATTAGAAGTAGAAAATAGCTCTCTATTAACTCTCCACTGCCAAAACAAATGGAGCATATTTAATATTGTTTTCTAGTAGGGAGTATTCTTACTTGAGATTTTTCTGAAATTAAGGAACATTGACATTTGTATTCTCAAAGCTGAGGTTCATTTGTCACTGACAACTTCCGCTTTTGAGGAGGTCTTCAGCTGACCCTCTGTGGTGGCTGAAGGTTGGATCTAAGCAAAAGTGACAGGTGGTGGGTCCAGTGAGTGCTGGACTGGGCTAAGGAAATCGGGAACAGGCCCAAGTAGCTACTCCATAGCCAGGTGGCTGATCTAGGTTCAGTGCCTTAGCTTCCTCATTCTTCGCTTTCTAAAGTAATGAATAATCCTTGAGAAAGAAGCATGGGCTACAAAAACAGTATTATGTCAATGATTTAATAATCTTTCAGCAATTATTTTGATTTGTTTTAAAATGTATGTCAAAATGAGGATAGAAAGTGTGAAACAATGCTTATATTCTACTTTTGTGGTTTGAAAAAAGATTTCAAAGCCTGGTAGACCTTATTTAGTAAGCTGTATTACAAATATTATAGTAGCCACTGTATTGCAATTTTATAAGTACAATTTTATCAAATGGGATATGTCAGTATTTCTTTCAGTTGCCTTCCTTTTGTTGAACTTTCTAACTGATGAATTTAGTACAGTAGTAGGTTGTCATTTATCCTGATGACACACATCATTTGCATCTGGAAGACATAAATTTTCCTGCTGAACATCACCTTAAAGGAAAACATTGACTTGTCTTCAGATCATTTCCTTTACAATGTTGAATATTACAAAGATGTCAGTCATATGCGTTATAGATATTTTATTTTATGAATGTTACATGGTGTGAACAATTTATTGTGCTACTAATTTGAGGTAATGAGGATTTTATTATGTATCGGTGGAAATAAATCAAATTCATAAGGCATAGCATTAAAATGTGAACACATAAAGGAAAACAATCCCGTCATGTAACTGTAAGAACTAAAACCAGTTTTTTCTGCAAAACTGATGAGAGACAGATTTGTTATTGCCTTATAAATGTCAGAAGTTATTCATGAGTGATAAAAAGAAAAAAAATGACTACCTTAGTTAGGCATATGTAATACAGACATGATGTTCTCAGTGAATATAGTTAATGTTCATGGCAGATAGCCTAGTTACTTTGATGGTAGTTATGTGGATTGGGCTTCATTGGTCTTGTGTTATTGAACCATATCATTTACTAGATGCCATTATAATCAGACTTAACACTTCAGGAAACTGCATATTGACTGTCTAGTGTCAGTCCTACATTGATCATTGCAATTAGGACTCATTATTCTTTCAAATCAGGTAAAAACAACTCCATTGTGGCAACCTTAAGGGTTATATAGATCAGAAAATGTAACAAAAAGTTCAGCTTTGAAATTTTAATACTGCTGAGGGTGTAGGGTGTGAGTTTGTGCATTTATGTATTTGTGCAAGGAAATGCAGTATCTCTGAAAGTAGTTAAATAACATATACAAAAACAAAAAGACACTGTGGAGGTGAAAACACATTCTGTCTCTTTTCTAATTTCACTGTGCCTTTGGGAAGGTAGCTAGAATGGCCCTATAGTGTTAGCTTCTCTATACACTTTTTTTTCCATGTACTTTTTAGGGAAAGGTATACAGGGTCTCACAACTAGACTGCACTCATAGTGGTCCACCTGTTTACAGCCTTCCAAGAGCTGGAATCACAGGCATGTGTCACCATATCCAGTCTCAATTTCCATTTCAGCATGCTCTGGGGGTAGGGCTGACGCTGCAGGCCTGAAGATCAAACCCTCTGCCCCTTTGCCTACTTGCAGGTGTGTTAATACACTGAGCTATTTGGCCGGCCCTTGCAATCTTTAATGATAGGCACATTTGCAATACTTTGCATTAATTCTGTCCATACTCACGGATTGTTCAAATCATAGATCAGGAAGATGGCAACAGATCAGTAGCATCCTCTTGGACTTTTGCTAGTTGGTAAGTACTACTAAGGCACCTCCTGTCCTTCTCCTACAATCTAATAAACAATACATGGTACTTTCACAGCTAAACTACCGGAACATCTCATGAGATAAACATAACAGTAGAGATTTTGTTTTTGCTACTGTTAATTACATTTTGATTTTTTTTGTTTGCCTTTCACAGGTCTTAATTGTGCTAGGCAAGCACTCTGCCACTAGGTTAGGTACCTACAGCAGTGATGAAAACAGAACTGCCAATCTCGGATGACCTCTACAGTAGGACTTGCCTTGATTTAACTGACATCAAAATTAATAATCTATCCATAATTTTTGTAGTATTATAACTGATTAAGGGCTGGCCAAGTAGCTCAGAGGGCCAGTCAAGTAGCTCGGCAGATCGAAGTGCCTACAAGCAGATGCAGGGGCTACGGATTCAACCCCTAGGTCTTCCATGCAGATCACTGAGTGTGGTGGTGCACGCCTGTAATCCCAGCTACTGAGAGACTGTAAACAGGCAGATCACTACGAGCCCAGTCTAGTAGTGAGACCCCGAAAACCCTGTCGACTCTTCCTTAAAAATACAAATCAGGCGGGCGTGGTGGCGTACGCCTGTAATCCCAGCACTTGGGAGGCTGAGGCAGGAGGATCGGTGCAGTTCGAGACCAGCCTGGGCTACAAAAGTGAGCTCAAGGCCAGCCTGAACTGCATAGTGAGACCCTGTCTCAAAAAGACAAAAAAAAAAAAAAAAAAAAAAAAAAAAAAAAAAAAATACAAATCACTGGGACTTGCCCTGTCAGCCCGCCCAGATCCCCGCGCCATCTTGTCAGGCAGCGTGGTGCCGGGACCAAGCCCAGCCCGTAGACTTGACATGTCACCTGGAACTCCAGCCTGGATTCCACCGCCATTCTGACTGGGGCAACCAGCAGACTTCTCCCTGGTCCATTTACGATTGATCAACAACCTGAGCTCAGATTCCACCCATCTTCCAGACCAGGGCTCAGGCTCTCTTAGCCTGAATAGATACCCCAACTGGACAATTGCCCAAACCCCGACTACACCCATATTTCCCACACGGCCACCCACTATACCCAAACAGCCGACCACAGTCCCAACACACTGGGCCTCCTAGTAGCCAGCCGACTAAGCTCCCAATTGCAGCCAGACACCTCTGGAGGGAAACAAGCTTGGTGGATCCAGACCCAAATTTCTATAGGTGCTAACTGTATAAGTTCACCAAGGTACAGAGATCTCTGCTATAAAAAAAAAGATAGAGAGAAGGAGTAAGATCCAATCCCAGATTCTGAGTCCACACAAAACAAATACAGGAAACATTACCATAGAAGTGAATGGGAATCATGCAGAGGGACTTTCTGAATCAGTAGCAGCCGAGGTTGAAGGGCAAGTGCAGAAATGTATAGAACAACTCAGATCTGAGATAACATGTGAAGTAAGAAAAGAAATGTATGAAAAAAATAGATGCGGAAATGGAAAAACAACTGCAGAATCATATAGAAGAAACAAGAGCAGAAATAACCTTTGAAGTTAAAAAAAATACCTCTCTAAATCAATAACATCTAAAGTAGGGGAACAACTACAGAAAAGTACAGAGCAGAACAGAACAGAAATAATGTTTCAGTGCTTCCTCCATGAAAACAAATTTTAACCCAGACTACTATACCCCGCAAAACTCTCTTTCAAGTATGAGGGAGAAGTGAAATACTTCCATGACAAGGAACAAGTAAAGAATTTCATGACGTTAAAACCAACCCTACACAGCATACTAAAAATATTTTACAGAGGGACCAAAATGACTCAAACTGAAGAAATGGGAACAGAAAGATCCCACCAAATAGGCTACTCAATTAAACGCAGGAGAAAAAAGAGGTAAACAGTAGTAAGTAAACATCATGTCAAACATAAGTCAACATATTTCAATTATAACCATCAATGTAAATGGACTCAATTCTCCAATTAAAAGAAATAGACTGGCAGAATGGATAAGGAAGCAAAATTCAGCAATATGCTGTATACAAGAAACACACATAACTCATAAAGAAACTCATAAACACTAAAAGTGAAAGGATGGAAAACAATACTACATGTTCTATCACCTCAAAAAAAGCAGGAGTAGCAAACCTGTTTGCAAACAATCTAAACTTCAAACCAAGACTGATCAAACGAAATAAAGAAGGCCACTAAATATTGGTCAGGGGAAAACTTCAAGATGAAAAGGTGACACTCATAAACATGTATGCCCCCAACACAGAAGCAGCAAGTTATATAAGACAAACCTTAATGAGCATGAAAATTCTAATACCAATACCACAATCTTAACAGGAGACCTTAACACCCCCTTATCTGAAAAAGATAGGTCAAGCAAACAAAAACTTAGCAAAGAAGTAGGAGAGCTGAACCAGAACTTGAAACACCTGGAATTAGTGGACATCTAGACAGTGTTCCACCCAACTCCTTCAGAATACACATTTGTTTTCAGCTGCACATGGGATGTTTTCTAAAATAGGCAACATATGAATACATAGGTTATGCTTAAGTATATGCAAGAAACAGAAATTATTTCATGCATATTATCTGACCACAGTGCAATGAAATTGGAAATAAATGACAGAAACCCCAGAACTCCAGAAATACATGGAAATTAAACAACACTCTTCTCAACAGTCAATGGGTTACACATGAAATTAAAATTAAATGAGAAATTAAAAAAATATCTTAAATTTAAGGAAAATTCAAACATAACCTCCCAGAATTTATGGAAAGCAATAAAAGCAGTTCTTAGAGGGAAATTTATAGCTCTGAACTTACACATTAAGAAAACAGAACATGAACAAATAAATACTCTCCTGGAACACCTCAATCGACTAGAAATAGAAGAGCAAATTAAATCGAAAGCCCAAAGATGGGAGGAAATCATAAAGATTAGAGTAGAAATTAATTCAATTGAAACAAAGAAAACAATACAAAGAATTAATGAATCCAAAAGCTGGTTCTTTGAAAGATTAAATAAAATTGATAAGCCCCTAGCTAACCTCATCAAAAAGAGGAAAGAAAAGACTCAAATTCAAGGAATAAGGAATGAAAAGGATGAAATTACTACAGACACAGCAGAGATTCAGAGGATCATAAATAACTATTTTCAGAATCTTTACTGTTACGAAATTGAAGACACAGATGAAATGGACAGATTCCTAGAAAAGTACGAACTACCCAAACTCAGTCAAGAAGATATAACAACTCTAAATAACCCAATAACAGCCAATGAAATATGAAATGTAATAAAAAGCCTACTGACAAAAAAAAAAAAGTCCGGGACCTAACGGATTCACTACTAAATTCTACAAGAAATTTATAGAATACTTAATCCCAACACTCCTCAAACTCTTCAATGAAATTGAAAAGGAAGCAATACTTCCAAAATCATTCCTAGAGGCAAGTATTACACTGATACCAAAACCACAGAGAGATGCAACTAAAAAAGAAAACTACAGGCCAATTTCTCTGATGAACATAGATGCAAAAATTCTTAATAAAATCCTCGCCAATAGAATACAACTAATCATCAAGAAGATTATACACCAGGAGCAGGTAGGATTCATCCCAGGGATGCAAGGATGGTTCAATATACGCAAATCTATAAATGCAATACACTATATCAATAGAGCCAAAGCCAAAAATCACATGCTCATCTCAATTGTTGCAGAAAAGGCCTTTGACAAAGCTCAACACTCATTCATGTTCAAAGTCCTATAGTAAATTAGAATAGAGGGCCTCTATCTTAACCTAATAAAAGCTATCTAAAATAATCCAATAGCTACCATAATCTTAAATGGGGGAAAACTGAAATCTTTTACTTTCAAATCTGGCACAAGACAAGGATGTCTTCTATTACCACTCCTATTCAATATAGTTCTAGAATCATTAGCTACAGTCACTAGAAGAGAAAGAGAAATAAAAGGAATAAGAATAGGTAAAGAAGAAGTAAAACTATCCCTATTTGCAGATGACATGATAATCTACTTGGAAGACCCAAATAATGCCACTAAGAAGCTACTAAAACTAATGCACATATTCAGTAGCATAGCAGGTTATAAAGTCACACACAAAAGTCAGTGGCATTCTTATACACTGATAACAAACACACTGAGAGAGACATTAGAGAAGCAGTACCTTTTATGATAGCACCAAAAAAAAAAAAAAAAAAAAAAAAAAAAAAAAAAAAAAAAAAAAAAAAAAAAAAAAAAAAAAAAAAAAAAAAAAAAAAAAAAAAAAAAAAAAAAAAAAGAGAGAAAGAAATACTTAGGGATTAACCTAACTAAAGAAATAAAAGATCTTTTCAGTGAAAACTACATTATTCTGAAAAAAGAAATACTAAAAGATTTCAGAAAATGGGAAGATATTCCCTGTTCCTGGATAGGGAGAACCAACATTGTAAAGATGGCCATACTCCCTAAATTGTGATACAGATTTAATGGAATTCCTACCAAATACCATCAACATGCCTCACAGACCTGGAGAAATCATTTCTAAAATTTATTTGGAACCAAAAAAGATGCTGAATTGCAAAGACAATTCTGGCCAAGAAAGGTATGGCAGGAGGCATTACAATTCCTGACCTAAAGTTATACTACAAAGATACAGTAATAAAATCATCATAGTATTGGCAAAAAAATAAATGTAGGGATCAATGGAATAGACCAGAAGATGCACAAGGAAGTACAAATACACTCAGCCACCTAATTTTTGACAAAGGGGCCAAACACGTTTACTGGAGGAAAGATAACTTCTTTGACAAATGGTACTGGAAAAACTGGCTCTCTACATGCTAAAAACTAAAACTTGACCCTAGTCTATCACCATGCACTAAACTAAAGTGGAAATGGATTAAAGATCTAAATATTAAAAGAGAAACATTAAATCTTCTGGAAGAGAAAGTGGGAGGAAATCTTGAAGACATCAGAGTAGGCAAAAAGTTCATGGACAGAAATCAAGTTGCACGTTTCACACTTGAAAGCATCAACAAATGGGATCTCCTCTGGCTAAGAAGTTTCTGCACGTCAAAGGAAATTACCAACAGAGTGAAAAGACAACCCACAAATTTCAAAAAGATTTTAACTAATAAGAATTCAGACAAAGGTCTTCTATCTAGATTCTACAAAGAACTAAAAACCATTAGGGTTCAAAAATTCAAAGACCCAATCCAGAAATGGGCATCTGAGATGAACAGACGCTTCTCAGAGAAAGAAATGCAGCAAGCCTAAAAATACATGAAGAAATGCTCCCCAACGCTAGTCATTCGTGAAATGCAAATCAAAACAAAACTTAGATACTATCTAACTCCAGAAATAATGGCTATCATAAAGAAATCAAGCAACAACAAATGCTGAAGAGGCTGTGGGGAAAGAGGAACCCTTTTCTGGTGGGAATGCAGATTGGTGCAACCATTATGGAAAGCAGTGTGGAGGATCCTTACAAAACTGGAATTGGAAGTTTCGTTCAATCCAGCTATCCCCCTACTGGGAATTTTCCCAGAAGAACTGAAAACATCATACCATAGCGATATCTATGCAGCTATGTTTATAGCAGCCCACTTTGTAATAGCCAAATCTTGGAAACAACTGAAATGCCCACTGTTTGAAGAATGGTTGAAAAAAATGTGGTTTTTTTTACAATGGAATATTACTCAGCCATAAAGAATGATATTTGAAGACTTCGTATATAAGTGGATATATATTGAACATATACTCATAGTGAAATATATCAGACCTACATGTGTAAATATTGTATAGTTTCCCTAATATAAGAACTTTAAAGAAGAAAATAAAAACTTTGGGGCATAACACAGCTGAATGTGTTATGGAGTAAACAAAAGTGACTGGAAGCAGATAAAAGAAGAAACATATCAGGAGCAAAACCCTGCACTTATGTACACAGGATGAGTAAGATAATGGTCCTAAGAACCTTCAAAAGGTTCATCACACTGATCATAGCACCACATAACACTAAAACTATGCTTGAAATGCATGTCACTCTTATCTTTTTGATGTGTACTGCTCCCAATGTAAACTCAGTAACTGTTATTCTCTCTCTCAAGAGTATTAGTTGAAAGTAAGAAACTGGGCCAAATAACCTTGGCTTGGAAGGGTACATTTTGTGTTTCCTTGAATTTCTAAATATCTGTGTAACAATTATGTAACTGCTTATATCACACTCTATTTATTAGAATAGAGTGTGATATAATAGAGTGTGATATAAGAATTATTAGAATATCAGTGATTGTCAGAAAATATCAATTCCAAGCTAAGTCAAAGATGTTTGATATTCAGAAGGTCAGTGATGATGTGCCCAATTGCCTATGTTCTAGAGTAATAGTACCACGAAGTTTTTCTTCTGGAGGGTTGAGAATATGAGTTAACAAACCAAAAATTGGAGAAAAAGAAGGGCTATGAGGATAGACAATATTTTGGCCCATATCCCTTCAAGGTCAGTAAGGACTCAGGACATAAGAGAACCTGTGCTGTAATATCCTATAACTCAGAGGTGTCTCAAATTTTCTGGTCAAGTAAATTATGGGACCTCAGAGGAAAGGGATAAATGAACTATAGTGTGTCTAAGGAGAGTCACCCAGAGAAAAACATTCTCTCAAGTATTCACAGAAAGCAAATTGGTGAAGCAATGGCCGTGATTCATCCCAAAGGCTGACACTGACAACAGCTCTACAAAGCACTGTATAAGGTTCCAAGGTTAATCCTGAGGGGATTTGACCTTGGAAGATACAAAAGATGAATGTTTTGTTATGCACGTCTTGATTTGACTTGCCCTTGATCACCCAGCAAAAAAGCTTAATTATGAGGCATGAAACGCAGAGCTAGACTGATGAGATGAGCTGTAGGAGGCTTGGATCAATAGCCTCCAACATTGCAAGTTTAACTGGTGGCCCACTGCAGTTGTGGAACATGTATCTGCTTGCTCTTAATTCAAAGAGAAGAATTATTTTTTTCTTTCCTTAGCAACATCAATAGGAAGGTGGATCATGCCCACACACTACTCTGTATAACTATTGTGCGGACAATATACAATGTGTCAACTGTTAAAAAAAGAAAGTGAAAAAAAGTTAATGTTTATTGAAAGTGTTAATGTTTAATTGTTTGATCAATCTTATATACCTCTATTAATCTAAACTGATCCAATAATAAAAATATGTAACATAACCATTGTTAAATTAAGAAAAAGAATAAATTTGGAAGAATAAAAAATACAAATGACTAACTAAATAAATAAATGAAAATATTGATCATATATTTTCAGAAACAATGGAAATATATTCTATCATATCAAAGGGTAGCAAGAATTTACTCAACTGGTCAAGAATAATTACTGCATATAGACAATTAGAAAATGAGCCATATGATTAGTATGGTACTACAAAAAATAATACTGAAATAAATCTATTGATATTCATATAAGGTAGCAAGGAAAAACATTTGTAATAGATCATTACATGAAATTGACCACTACACTAGTTTTTGGAAAAATAAGATATGTACAAGTGATTTTATACAGGAAAAATGGGTCTGAAAGTTGTATCTGTGTTGATTGGTAGACTGAGAGTGGTGTAGATGTCAGAAAAATTATCATGTTAACTCTTCTTTCCCAAATACCTACACTCTCCAGCTCATGGAATAAGCTCGTTACACAGTATAGTATAACAGTATTTCTTTTCTTTCTTTCTTTTTTTGTGGGACCAGGGTGTAAACTCACTACCTTGCACTTGCCAGGCAGGCATTTGTGCTATGGAGCTATCTCCCTGGCCCCTATAGTATACTAGTATTTCTAAAGGAAATAATTCAATGCCCATCAAAAATATTTAGTTACAATTTCTCAAAGTCACTGTTATTATTTCATATAAAGTAGGAGAATCAGAATAACAGCGTGCAACTTTTAGAATATTGAGATCTACAGCTTGTACATACAATACCTCATAGCAAGTGCTCAAGGTTAAATAATAGAAAAGACCTATGGAACTCTATATATGGCTTTAATAAAAGTGGAAGTTATAGAACAATAGGAGAGAGAAAGCACAGACAAATACTGGAGAGATCTAAAACATTCAGGTATAAATCTCAGAGTCATTTCTTAGTAAGACAGGAAGTGAAGTACCTTATTTTCAGATCCTGAACTCACAAGAAATGTGGGGGTTATCTTAGTCTTGGTGGAGGCAAGGCACTTGTAAACATAGCTCAAACTAGACTCATATAATTCAATATGACATCAACTTTCAGATCTTCAATGAACAGTGTAAACAAGCTGACAAAAGATGTTTCAAAAATCACAACATAAAGCACTAGCTAATAACTTTCATTTTATTTTAACAAGCATCAGTACTGTAAGTCCAAGCATTGATAATCCCAGAAAGCTCTGCAATGTAGCATTACTTAATCCCTTTAATTTTAATTTTAATTTAAATTAAGGCACTCTCTGGGGTACACAGAGGGCTCTGTAATTCATTGTTGTTTGACGACCTGTTTCTTCCAGTCTCATGTTAGGACACAAGCTGTACATTTACTTTCACAAAACAAAACCAGAGACCCACGTAGTACGGGACAAGTCCACCCTGTGGGCGACAGTCCATATCTTGGTCTAATGTTGTACTTGTTCAATGGAGAATGTGGTGACATTTACTCTTAACTGTAGTTGATATCAAACAAGTCCAAATCATGCTATTGGGAAGGGCTGGTTGTGCGTCCTCCCAATTTCTTATGCTGAAATCCTAACTCTTCAGTACCTCAGAATGAAACTACATTTACAGATCCAAGACAATTAATTGAAAAATAGGTCAATAGGCAGAACTGATCCATTCTGGTTGGTGCTTTTATAGGAAAAATGGATTATAATGTAGAAACACCCAGAGAGAAAACCCTATAAAATCGCATGATGAATAGAAACTGAGGAGAGAGGCTGTAGAAGACAACAACTATATTCAACCTTAGTCTTGGATTCTAAGCTCTGGAGCTATGTGGAAGTTCATTTCTGTTCCTCAAGACTTCATGATAAGCCGGGCGTGGTGGCGAATGCCTGTAATCCCATCACTCGGGAGGCTGAGGTAGGAGGATTGGTGCAAGTTCAAGACCAGCCTGGGCTACAAAAGTGAGCTCAAGGCCAGTCTGAACTGCACAGCAAGACCCTGTCTCAAAAAGACCAAAAAAAAAAAAAAAAAAAATACTTCATGATAATCCTAGGAAGTTAAGACACCCAGTAATAAAGGTGAAACCCGATTAGAGTACATGCGATAGTTACAGTGCTTGGAGACAGTGTTAAATACCTGATCTCTAAATTGTAAACAGGGGCCGGAGATATAGCTCTGTGGCACAAGTGCCTGCCTGGCAAGTACAAGGTCATAAGTTTGAACCCCGGTCCCACAAAAAAAAAAAAAAAAAAATCATAAATTGTAAACAATTATGAAATATTTAATAATTGTAAGCAGATGATTATCACAAAATGTATCAATCTTGCCTTATTCAGAGGTGAACAATTTTGGAAGGTATACAAGCATGATGACAGATCTCAACTTGGTAGCAACTTGAGGAAGGCAGAAATGTTTAATGCAGCAATGTAAATGCTGGTACTAGGATCAGAACTGTGAATTAAAATGAAAATCTGAGGCCAGGAAAGAGGTACAGAACAATACATTACAGAAGAAGAGATGAAGTAAACGTAAGAATAGGTAACATATTATTTTAATGTATGGTTGTTTGTCCTGTAGAAGTTACTTTCTAAAATTCAGCCAATTAAAATTACATTGAAAAAGCAAAATATAGTAATTAAGAGTCAAATTCTGGGGAAAGAGTGACTTAAATCCTAGCCCCATGATTTATCATCAGTGTAACCTTGGACATGATATTAGTGTTAAACACACTCTTTGCTTGATTTAATCATCTATAGAGCAAGGATAATAACAGCACACAACTTTAGGAATACTTTTAGAACCAAAGAGCATAATGACAAATTTAAGTGTCTTAAAATAGCTAAAATTGTGCCTGGAAAAATGTAAGTATAAACGTTATGTGTGAGCCTCTATTCTCTTCCTATTTTTTTTCCCTGGGGCTCAAAAAAGTTAATCTGAAATAACAGCAAAATATTATATTATTTCTTCATACTTAACAGGGACAATAGGTTCTACTTCAACACAGCTGATGGATCATCAGAGCAAACTTCTCTATATTCATAAATTCCCATGTCTACTGATCAGTTTATCTCCACACTTCTCATTTTGTGCTACAATTTTTCAACTCCTTCTAACTTCTCTGGCTTGTGAAGATTGAGTTGTGTTCTTTGATATGGATGATAGGTTGCAGATTGTTCTTTTGATGCTGATGTACAACTTGCCACCTTGGCTATCTTTACTAAATCTTAAGGCTCTGTGAGAGTAGAATCCACGACTATTTCATGTAGTACTGAGTATTTACTACCCAGCAAATCAAATACTTGTGCCACTCTATTTTCTTTAAAGAAAGAAGGAGTTTTCACCCTCATGTCGACATGACATTTGATTGTTTTCCTTTGGTATCACCTTGGATTAGCATCTTTGACACAATTTATGGCTCACCATTCTGTTGATTTTAATGTAATTTCTGATAGTTGTACTACAAATAGAACTCCAGTGCCTGTTAGGGTCTCATCTTTTAAGCATGTGAATTGGTCCTGAATATGAATAGTATTGCCAATGATTGAACCCACAATGTCAGAATTCCTTGTATATTTAATAATAAATGAAGTTTGCTATCTGATCTGGGTACATCAGTTTTGTGCACTGTGTTTATATCAACATTTATGCATAATAACTTCAATGATGAAGTACAGCTGGAGTACAAGAGCGTCACACAGTAAAATGATATGTAATACATTATACAATCAAGCTGTATCTCAGTGTCTAAAAAACATATTTTGTCTTTTGTCATTTTTACTATGTTTATCTTTACTTCTTAAACATACCTGAAAAAAAAAAAAAACTTCAAAGTTAGAGATGTGAAAACATTGCTATATAATAACATGCTGAGAACATATACAGAAGTTATTTGGTACATGGAGAAACTAGCCCTCAAAGTGAGGACAACTCGTCCTGAATCACACTAAAATAAAATATAAATGCAGATTGAGTTCCCCCATCATATTAGAATGCAGCCCTATAGGACTAGAATAGTAAAAGGAAACAATTAGTCATTATAATACACAAAGGGTGTTTTTCTATCAGGATCCATCTCAACTTTGATAGTGGTGATTGGCCATGTGCCTTAATCTTGGCAATGTGGTTTCGTAGGGTGCATCTTGACACATGTTACTTTAAGCACTACCATTTCATACTTGACCCATTTTATTTTCTTCAAGTAAGAGCACACAATTACTGGCCTTGATGTGGTATGATGTTAAATTAGTTGTGGATTTGAATGAAAAAAATCTCTTTCCAGCAGGATGGATCATTTTCTTATTTCATCAGGCACTTGTAGCAGTAAAGATTGAGGCTTTAATGGCATGGAATTTTCTTTTTATTATGCTATTGAACAAATTACAGAGCTAATGAGATTTACACTAAATGGAAAAATCTATTCATCACCTGCTGTTTTATGAGTCTTAGGGAAAAACTCTGAATAACTTCTCTTTCTACAATTAAACCAAGTTTTGCGTTTAAACAATATTTTCTCTGAATGTAAAATATAAAATAAAAGCTTACAGTCTTTCTTCAGGAGAAATAATTTAAGATGGAAAATAAAATATACAGTTCACATAAGGGTCCTCTCCCTCACTGAAATATTTAGTCACAAATACTTAATCAGAAATGCAATGGTGGAAACTAATGGGAACATCAAATCATACCTTCTAGTCTTAATTTTTTTTTTTTTTTTTTTGTCTTTTTGAGACAGGGTCTCACTATGCAGTTCAGGCTGGCCTTGAGCTCACTTTTGTAGCCCAGGCTGGTCTCGAACTCACACCGATCCTCCTGCCTCAGCCTCCCGAGTGCTGGGATTACAGGCGTGCGCCACCACACCCGGCTAGTCTTAATTTTTAAACTTGGAAGGCCAGTCAGTGCGACAGCCTCAGTTTTCTCAGTTAAATGTCAGCGTCTCTGTGCACTCCATGCCTAAGTACACACGAGAAAGCAAAAGAAAGTCACTTTTTTCACTGCTGAGACAAAATATTCAACACACTGACTTCAAAAGGAAAAGGTTTATTTCAGCTCGCAGTTTTAGCCTGCAGCTGGCTGGTCCCAGGACAGAGGGGCACAGGAGAGGAGCAATGCCAACCCCACCCAGGGTAGGGCCGCCCATGCCCCATCCCCAGAACACTGTTGACAAATCACTGGCTGATACCCTTATCAGGGCCTTAGTATGTATTCACACAGGTGTAGTCAACATTCACAATCCTTATGGCCAGGTCCCGCGGCCTCAGGAAGGCCCCACCCTTAAGATCTGAGGCTCTGGGCAGACTTGTAAGCCCAAGTCACAACAGCAATCAAACTAAGTTCCTAAAACATTTTAAAAACTGGGTAAATTGCAGTGATATTGAAGTTGTCACGGATGTTGAAAATCATGACCTTAACTACATATTGTTAGCATAAAATTTCTAAAAATTAGTTTTGTGAGATAGAAATAATCCCATTTTACTTTAGGAAAATTAAATTATTTTTAATATGTCATTATGGATAAGGTTGTCTATGAAAGAAAATCAGAACTAGAAGGAAAATAGATTAGATATTGTTACTATAATAGACCAATACTTTCATGTGGACTTAAAAACAAGAATAGGAACTTTCTAAATTGATTAAATGATAGCATATAGGAAAGGAAATTGAAGGAGGTTAAACCAATGGTCCACTGAACATGCTTTACATGGCGATATAATTTCTTGGAAATGTATTCATTTTTTTCTTCCTTTCTCATGTGCACATAGTCTTTTTTTTTTTTTTTTTTTTTTTTTTTTTTTGCTACATGTAGCTAAGGTGCCATACCACTGTTACTCTAAATAAAAGTTAGAACACACAAGTACAGCTATGTTTCATTTTTTATTTTTTATCTTTTTAGTTTCTAACAACAAAGGAAACTACTTCCCTATTACCTTGATATATACTTTTGTGGATCTGTGTGAGGACACCCGGGTTGATACTGAAATCCAGATAAATGATTCAATAAAGATACAGCAGAATATAATAGAGGTTCATGTGGTCTGAGAAAGATAAGACACACTACATTAACCCTCTCTTTGAGAAATAAGGAAAACGTACATATCTATCTAAATACCTCTGAAAGTGTAAGCTTCTTGCATTTGTGTCATTGTCTAAAATAAAACGCTGCTGTAAGGATACCCTCCTTGCTGAGGCTTTCCAATCCAAAGCAAACTGCCAGTTTAAAGTAGTCTTCCTTCAAGCAGCTATAAAGCAGCAGAAGAAAATAACTTCATGAGCTTAAAACCTGCTGCTTGGTACAGAGAATAAAATATAGCATATTCTAAAGGAGTTGTGGTGCCGTCCCATGAAGCACCTCCTGGCTGCAGACACGGGGTGGCCTTTCATCAGGTTCTGCCTCCCAGTGAGTCCTGCTGGATGCACCTCTCACCATGCACTTTAATAACCTACTTCTTAATGGTTTGAGTTCCTTTGCAGAAGTGAAAGCTTTTGATTTGAAGACTTAAAATTGCTTAACATGCAAATAGCCCTGCTGAAGATGCATAAACTGTATCTGAAGCATTTATTCTACAATTATATATTCAGCACCTACTCTATACAATGTCCTCCAGGCATCCTACAGAGTCCTAATGAAGGAAGGAGAAACTAGACTAAAATCTCTAAAGCAACTCAAAACAATATATATATATATATATATATATATATATATATATATATATATATCAGGATGTTCTTCTTGAAAGAAGTAGCTTCTACACTGAGTCCTGAAAAAACTGAGTTCTTCCAAAAGAAGAGGGATGAATTAGATGAGTCATTCAGACAAGACACACGTGCTGGGAAAAAATAGTCAGCCTTTTAAATAATGATGTAATTCTTGCTTGTGATTCACAGCACGCACTTAGCGCAGGAGGACTTGCATCATGCACCGCTGGCAGCACAGTGGAACAGATGAAGATAAGTCACCAACACGGTGATGACAGCGTTTCTCTAAAGCAGAGCACTGAGAAAACCCAGTAAGATGGCACTTGCCACATTACCTGGGCACCAGGCAGAACTGTTCAACGTGGTGCACAGTTTGAGAGTAGAGCCTGAGGTGCTGTGAGTCTGACAGACTCTCAGAGGCCTACTTTCAGCAATAGATTATAAACAAAAATAAGAATTTGCAGGCAGCCCAGAGATAGAGGAAATCTGTACTTTAGAGAAGTAACTCTGCTTGCACCAAGGAGCCTATATTTCTGAGCACAGTGTTTTGTTCATGGTATTTGAATGAATTAATGAATAAATCAATATGTGATTTACTTCTTTTTTTATAACCCTTGGTGTTCAAATACTAAATCAGTCTTTTTTTAAACCGAAATCACTTCCAGTTAGAGGCTCACTTTATGAAGGAAGAGCGGTTGAAATGTGCAGATGTAGAAAACAGTATTGTGCTAGATTTGTAGATAGTGGGCTGAATATTAGGAGATATTTTCTATTCAGATATGCCAGTGCAATATGGATCTAGGAATGCCTTTCTTTGGGTAGCATTCCTAGTTGTTATGAATTTTTCACATACTTCTGATAAAAAAAGATTGGAGTTTTGTCTGTGGTTGGACAATCCTGGGAACTATTGCATAATTGCAAGCTGTCTGTGGGGAAAACAGCATCAGAGCGAGAGAGAGAGAAAGAGAGAGAGAGAGAGAAACAGAGACAGAGACAGAGACAGAGAGACAGAGACAGAGATAGAGACAGAGAAGAGAGAGACAAGAGACAGAGACAGATAGAGAGGAGAGACAGAGAAGAGAGATACAGGAGAGAGACAGAGAACAGAGAGAGACAGAGATATATAGAGAGGAGAGACAGAGAACAGAGAGACAGGAGAGAGAGACAGAGAACAGGGAGAGAGAAAGAGACAGATAGAGAGGAGAGACACAGATGGAGAGACAAGAGAGAGAGACAAACAGACCAGAGAGAGAGAGAGAGACAGACAGACAGACAGAGACAGAGACAGAGGGGGACAGTGAGAGAGACAGGGAAAAAGAGAGAGAGAAACTCTCAACTACTATATTACTACATTGGGAATTTCCCCGTGGCACACTTGAGGGATTGGCCATGCTTGTTTGATTTGCTCTGAGCCAGAGGTGCCATGAAAAGTAGAAAGTGGGTATTTTACAATTATGTTCTATCGAGAGAGAGAAAATGACGATGAGGGCGCAACACTGCATCTTTCTCAAGAATATAGCTCAGCTCAGAGAGCTTGAGTCAAAGAATTCTTCCCAGGCCGTTGTTGATTGTGGTTTACAGAAGGGCGCTTGCGGGCCCTGACAGGCACACTCAGTGCTTCGAGCTTCAACTTTCCATTAGTAGCGAGAACACCGAAAGGTTAATTTGTTTTGGCACTTCCTGATTACTTTCTGTGTTCATCTCCTTCTAAGACTTCACATTTGCCACCTGATTTAGGGGCTCTACTTAGCAATATATTGTCATTTTTTCCTGGATTTATCACTAGCTTTGGTCTTGTGATCTCTAAATGCAGGTAAATAGCTAAAATCAATTTTCTGTTCAGAGGGTTTGATGACACCTAGAGGAATTTGCAGATCTCTCTTTTTGGATGTGGGGAATCACTCCGAAGTGTGCCCCGGGAGTGTGGGAGCTGAAGCCTTATCAGGTTCATGACCTTGATGCAGTTGCATTAATTTCATAGTTCGATTTCTCATTGTTTTTCCTTCTGCCCAATCACCCAAGAACTTTTTGAGAAAGATGAATATTTCAGTCCATTTTAATTTTTTAAGATTTTTAGTAAGTTAAATTTTAATAATTTTAAGGTTTTCATAAGTTAAAACCCAAACTTGGGTGGTAACTAAGTGGTACAGCATGAGTCTGGCATACACAAAGATTGGGTTTAATTCACCAGCATCACAAACAGAAAAGGAGAAAAAGAACACTTTACCCTGCTGACTCATACACAAGGCCTTCAAACCCACTCAAACTTCTTGTCAGATTTCTGTGCAAGTTCTCAGGTTAGCCTGGAAGGACAAGCACAGCCATAATTGTCACTCAGCTGTTAATTCTTTCACTGTATTACTACCTGAATTTTCATGTGCACTATATCCAGATTTAGGCTGATTTTTGTTTCTCTGTGCTCGTTCCTTCAGAGTTCCTACCTAAAAGTTATTGATCTAAGAAAGATGTCAAAAGTTCTGCTTTTAGCCGGGCGTGGTGGCGCACGTCTGTAATCTCAGCACTCGGGAGGCTGAGGCAGGAGGATCGCTGTGAGTTCGAGACCAGCCTGGGCTACAAAAGTGAGCTCAAGGCCAGCCTGAACTGCACAGTGAGACCCTGTCTCAAAAAGACAAAAAAAAAAAAAAAAGTTCTGCTTTTAACCTAAGGATAGTCTTTTTTATTTTTATTTATTTTTTTTTAGAATTATTTTATTTTATTTATTTATTTATTATTTATTTATTTTTTCTTGTTTCAGAACCTTTGTTTATTCACTCATTTTTATGGCCGGCTCAGCCTGCCCCGAGGGCAGGGCTGGCGCAGCACGTCGTGCCGGGGACTGAACTGCGGTCCCTGAAGCCGCCCCAGCTTTCCCAAGCAAGCGCTTTAGACCACTGAGCCATCCCGCCGGGCCCAAGAATAGTCTTTTTTAAAATGCTCTTATTGTACACTTTCCACAGAAGTCCAGCTTCCAGTAACCACTTTCTCCATCCACCCCCATGTGAATGTTGTGTCTTGTATCTTCTTGTACCACATGCTTATACACTTCATAAAATTACTTGCTTCATTTCTTAAATAATGCATTGATTGTGTAGTTTTCTGCATGTGTCACAAAGAATTCGAATGTATTTGTAAACACCTGATATTATAAATAATTATTACATAACTTTTCCTAAAACTCTAAATTGCTTCTCTGTGAGTTTAAATATTAGGATAATGTCCAAATCTGATTTCCTAAGGAAGAATTTATCATTATTTTTGTTGAAATAATAATGAATATGCTAAAATTTTACAGCCTTTTCAAACAGTGTGAAAGGCTATTTCATCATTATTTGTTTCAAATATTCTAGTCTCATGCGCAGGAATGATCCAAGTTGTATTGTTGGCTATGCCTTGCCAGCCCCACCCCTGGGGCACACTGAGATATCACTGAGGCTGGGCATGGTGATTTGCACCTGTGATCCCAGCACTTCAGAGGCTAAAAACAGGAGGACCACTATGAGTCAAATTGGCATAGTGAGATCCTATAGACCCTGCAATAAATACATAAAAATAAAAAGATATATTGGTGATATCTTGACTTACACCTTCTTATCAAGTGTCCAGTTTAACTTATGAATTTGACTGATTGTGTTAGTGGGGCCTGACAGAGCTTACAATTTTCCAAGATTTGTGCTGCTCGGGTTGGATATGAAAGAGTCTTTAACCAAATAATGGGTTTGATAAGATTTGGAATTCAATACAATCCATTCATAAATTATCCAACTCAAACTGACTCTTTCTTGTCTTGACTTTTTATATGTTCAGGAAAGCTGAAGAAATTTTAATATTTTATCTTTCTTTCTTTAATTCCGTGCATATTTTACCTTATCCTTATTGACCTTGAGTTTCTTTTTTTTTTTTAAATTAATTAATTTATTTATTTATTTTCTTGTTTCAGAACCTTTATTTGTTTATTTACTCATTCTTATGGCTGGCTCAGCCCGCCCCAAGGGCAGGGCTGGTGCAGCATGTGGTGCCGGGGATCGAACCGCGGTCCCTGAAGCCGCCCAAGCTCTCCCAAGCAGGCGCTTTAAACCACTGAGCCATCCCGCTGGGCTCCCTTGATCTTGAGTTTCATGTCTGGTGAAACCTTGTTTTTGTTCTACATTTGGCAATTCTTGTATGACTTTTTAAGTGTACAGTTCTTCCAAGTTTAACTTGACTTCTGAAAATTATCTTTTCCTGTGTGTTCCTGATGATGAATGGTGCATTTGCCATATATGAAACAAATGACTGTTTAGGAAACAAAATATGAAAGGATGCTCTAATAAAAATTAAAATAAAATATAGAACTTGCAACAAACAACAAATAGATGTATAAGCAAACAAGCCACCTCACTGTCGAGATGAACACCCTGTCTGGTTAAGGATAGATATCAGTTGCTAGACAACCTAGTGTCATGCATCACTAACTTAACAAAATTATAAATAAAGGACTGACTTTTTTGTGAAAAAAAATATGTATACACAAGAGAGTCAGGATAGATATACAGCTACTTTCTCTTAGTTCATTGAGAACAAAAATTTATACTAATATTGTTTAGAGAAAATATATATGCATTTTGTCCTCTGAATACTACTATTAAGACAATAATATGCACCACATTAATTTATTGTTACCATCCTACTAACCTGTTTTGAAACTGTTTCATTTTTATTTTATCTTTTTTCTCATTAAAATGAATTTTAAAACAACAAAAGAAAGTAGACATGGATAGTGATAAATATAAAAAAAATGTACGAACTACATTAATATGACTATCATTGTGATGTACTTAGCAACAAAATTTTGAAAGTTGCAATTTAAAAGAACGACTATAGAAAAAATATTTTAGTTTAATCTGATATCAATGTAATTATAATCTAATTAGAAGATTTTTATTTTAAACTTTTAAGAAAGTGTAATAATAGGAACTATTTTTCTATGTAAAATAAGATGTAAATATGGAGAAAGCAAGGATTTTTATATAGATGATGTTGAGACAATTATCAAGGGCTTTATAACACAAAATCTAAACTTAAAGTAAAACAATGGACAGTAGATTATGTTAGAAGAGTCATTCAATGTATTGTATTTCTAAATAAGAAGTTCTGAAGAATATAATCGATGAAGATATTTGCAAAATAGTCACAAACTCACACAAAAGGGCACACACAACAATACCAGCAGTCAAGAACTAAACAAGAGGAATCAACAGGAATTCAGGGCCAGCCTGCACTATATGAAGAGACCCTATTTGATAAAAACAAAAACAAAAACAAACAAAATAAATTAAAAAGCACAAAATGCACACACATATACATGTGCACACACACACACACACACACACACACACACACACTACACATAGATTCTGAGAGTAAAACGATATATCTCCATTCAAAACCATTAATAAAAAATTAATCCTAATATAGAAAGCTATGGTTATTTATGCAAACCCCTAACGGCCAAATGAATAATATGATAGATACTTAAAAACATTAGTATGTTGGGATCAGGAGACAGCTCAGTGGCACAAGCACCTTCCTGCCAAGTACAAATTCTATGAGTCAGTACAAGGTCTATTTTGGAGAATGTCCCATGTATAGCTCAAAAGAATACTATTCTGATGTTGTGGGTGAGGAACACTCAGTAGATATCTACTAAATCCATTCATTTGCATGTATGGTTCAGATATGATATTTCTTTGTTGAATTTTTGTCTACTGGATCTGTCTGTGACAGTGAGGTATTAAGGCATCCCATTTCAATTGTTTAGTGCTCCCTTGATTACTTCATTTTCATTAATATTTTATGTGGCTAGTTTATATAAAACTGTAGGTTTATATAGTTGGGTGCACCTGTATTTGGTACATGCATGTTTTCTATCTCTGTTCTTAGAGTTTTCCTTTGGCAAGTATGCAGTGACCTTCCTTATCTCTTCTTCATCAGTTGTGGATTGAATTTCCTATTATTGGCAAGTGGAGTAGATACCACTGCTTTTTTTCTAGGATACTATAGCATGAAGTATGGTTTTGTAATATTTAACTTTCAGTTTATGAATTCCTTTTTTTTTTTTTTAGATAAATGTGTATCTATAATACGACACATTGTTGAATCTTATTTCTCGATTGATTCTGCCAGTCTGTTTCTTTGGATTGCTGTTTTAAGTCCATTTACATTAATGCTATAGTTGACATATATTGGCTTGTGTTTTCCATATTGACACTAAAAATTCAGTACTTAGGAATTAATCTAACAAAGAAAGTAAAAGTTCTCTACGTTGAAAACAGCAGCATCTTCAAGGAGGAAATAAAAGAGGATATTATAAAAGGGAAAGATATCCCTTTGCTCTCGGATAAGTAGAAAGACATAGTAAAAGCAGCCATATTTCAGACTTTTTATATGGATTTAATGCAACCCCAATGAAAGTACCATTAGCATATCTCACAGAACTGGTGACAACATTTCTACAGAATGATCTAGAATAGCTACAGTTGTGGATAATAAAGGGAGGGCAGGAAGCATCACAACTCCTGACTTGAAATTATGCTACAGAGCTACTATAATAAAAATAACATGGTAATTAAAATAGGCCAGACCTGAGGATCAGTTCAACAGGTTACAAGTGCAGAAATAACCCCAACCACACTCAGCTACCTTGTCATTGGCAAAAATTCCAAACATGTTCCCTAGAATAAAGATAACATCTTTCATAAAAGCTGCTAGAGAACTTGCTTTCAACATGGTGAAGACTAAAAGTTGATTTATGTCTATCACTATGAACTAACCTAAAATTGAAATAGACCAAATATCAAATATTAAAATGGGGATGATAAATCTGCTAGAAAAGTGAGTAACAGATAGAACACTTGAAGACATCGATTTAGGGAGAGAGCTCATGAACAAAACCTTTATTGAACAGGAAATACTCTAAAGAACCAACAACTTGGGTGCCATCTTACTAAAAAGCTTTGGCACAGCAAAAGAAACCACCAGGTGTGCAAATAGAGCCCACAGTGTGGCAAAACATCTTAGTGAATTACTCCTTAGACAAAGGACTTTCACATTGTCTCTCTACTGTAAGAACCTAAAAGAAGAAATAAAACCTGAAAAGCATAACAGATGTAGTAAAACAGAAAGGAATGGGACTTAAGTATTGAACAAAGAAGAGGAGAGAAGAGAGAAAAGATAAGAACAAAGACAGGGGAAAAATGAGGGTGTGTGTACAGAATGGTTGAGGTGATTGTACTGAAAATTTCCATCGGTCTTTTGAAAGTGGCAGTTGATGTGTGGCATACTAACTTGGACTAGCTTTGCATGCTCATAGCTGCGATCTAGGCAAGCCCATTGATGAGAGCCATCTGTAGTGCAGGAGGAGCTTGAATGCTTGACATCTTGGTCCCTTAAATGTGTATTGTTTCTAATTTCATGTTAATTATTACTATATGCTCTTTAAAACAAACTCTTAAAAAATGTAAAGAAAAGAACAAAAATTTAAGGTTTCCTGAAAGCAAATAGTAATATCCAACCAAATGCCCAACCTTATATAATGATGTCCACTAAGCTAAGCGACAGCTATGACAATAAAATACATAACGTATCAACCATTGTTAATCAGCTATTTTTGATTTGAAATTCTGTAACATATGTCCCATTATATGTTTCCATTTCTTTCTTTGTTTCTTATTTTTTGTTCTTGCTTTGCTGTTAATTTTCAAAATAAAATTAAATCAAAACAGAATTAAAAACCATCAGAACCTCTGAATTTAAAAACCCAATTCAAAAATAAGTATTTAAAATTAATAAACACTTCTCAGATGAAGTGTAAATGACAAATAAATATATGAAAAGTTGCTGAGCATCTGTGGTTATTTGAGAGATACAAAAGCAATGTTGAGCTTCTATTTCACTCCTGGTATAAAGGCTACTATGAAGAAATCAAGCAAAAACCAATGCGTGTGGGACTACTGGGGAAAAGAAGCCCTTCTTCTCTCTTAGTGGTAGTATAGACCAGCACAACTACTCTGGAAATCAGTGTGGAGAATTCTCAGAAGTCTAAAACTGCAAATCTCATATGATCCACCTATGCCCCTTCTTGTTACCTTCCTAAATAAATCAAAAGTATCCAGCAATGTATGAACACCCATGTTCATAGCACTAAAACTTGTAATAGGTAAACCTTGGAAATAACACAAATTCTCATCAATCAATGAATGGATAAAAATGACACTTCTACTTATCTAGTGGAGTATTACTCAGCTTTAAAGAAATATATAGTTGAGACATTGATAGTTAAATGAGAGGACCTTGAGACATCACTTTTTTATATATATTGAATACGGGGTATACAGGATTTCACTGCATAAAGCAAGCTTGTAGTGATGATTCTGTTTTCAGCCTCCAAGCACTGGGACTGCAGGGCCATGCCACCATGCCTAGTCTGAGACCACACTCTTAAGTGTGAAGCAGACATGCATGTGCAATATCGCATCACCTCTCTGTCATAAGAAACTGAGCCTGTAAATAAGAATAAGAATATATAATAGTGTGAAATAAGAAGAAACTGTTCAAAAGCAAAGGAAAATTGGGGAAAAAGAAAAAAAAGTGAGGCAAAGAGGATAAAATGGAAACAAAGCTTTATAAATAAGGAAGGGAAGAGCAGTTGAAAGGAGAGGAGGAGAATGGGGAGAGAAGATGAGCCAAGATACATCATATACGGGTACAAAATCCCTACTATAAATGTAATTATCATGTGTGTTAAAATTGTAATAATAAACTTTACAATTAAAATGTACTTTAGAAAGAGTCCTGAAAAATATCTCATCAACATTATTAACACTGTAATTCATACGTTGTTTGAAGATTGAAAAAAGCAAAATAATATGATAAAATTTTAGATATACATTTCTGCCAAACTGTATCACAAGATGAAGCCTTATGACCACAAGTAATTGTTTTTACTACCATCACGAATGTGAACAGTTTGTTGGTTGCTTCACGGGGCTTGGGCTGGGGCCGATTACTGAATCCCACTGCATAGTTGAGCCTGGTCTGAAAGATATAACAACTTCACTCACATATCTGATCTGATTTGTCAGACTCTTTCTTGTAATCTTTCTTTGCTATACCTCATCATTTATTCAGCTTCTTGACCTTACCTTATGTGTTTTGCGTTTGTCTCTCTTTGTCTCTTTCTCTGTCTCTCTGTCTCACTGTCTCTCTCTATCTCTGTCTCTCTGCCTCTGTCTCTCTGTCTCTGTCTGTCTCTCTCTCTGTCTCTGTCTCTGTCCCTCTCTCTCTCTCTCTCTCTCTCTCTCTCTCTCTCTGTCTCTCTCTCTCTCTCTCTCTCTCTTTTGTGTTTTGAGACAGTTTCTCACCATGCAGTTCAGGCTGGCCTGGCCTTCAGCAGCTCACTTTTTAGCCAGGTTGTCATGGAATTTGCAGCAATCCTCCTCATCAGCCCCTCAAGCGGTGCAGTTACAAGTATGTGTGACCATGTGACACTATGTATTCATGGCGCCTGTCCTCATTACAACAAAATGGAACTCAGTAGGTCTTTTGTGGGCATTGTTTAAAATGAGAATTGTGTATTTCTGCTTTATTATATTAGTCCAGGGATCTAAAGTGGCAGAAAGAAACTCTGCTCTTCACAGAAGTGATAGGATAAGCACAAAGAAATGACAACAATCACAAAACAACCTTTGTGAAAACTCCCACAAATGATGTCTAGAGTTGTAGAAGGTAAAGGAAATAAGCAGTCTCATAATTTTTTTTTCTGAAGGGGCTGACGAGGCAGCTCAGCCTTCTAAAGTGCCTGCTTAGGCAAGCTTTAGGGACAGTGGTTCAATCCTCAGCACCACATGCTGTGCCAGCCCTACCCCCCAGGGCAGGCTGAGCTGGTTATAAATAAATAAATAGACCAATAAATAAATAAATAAATAAACAAACAAATAAATAAATAAATACATTTTCTATCATTAAAAATAATAAAAATATTTTTTCTGGAAATTAGCAATAACATATTCTCAGTACTACAGAGACTTGAAATTATGTCCAAATCTTTATACATCAGAACTATACAGATTGTTAGACATAGACATGTCACTAAGAATCTAACTGACATAAAAGGCAAGATGTGCTTAATCTTTCAAAGAAATTGTTTGGCATATTATTTTTGGCTAAAATTGAGAGAAAAAAATTTGTGTGCTTATCAATGGATGATACATTAAATAAAACATGAAGTATATACCTAATTAAATATAATATTACTTTTTTAACTGCTGCCTATTGTCATTAAATTTTTTTAAAAATTGACTTTTTTTCTTTCTCCTCTCTTAAATTCAATATTCAACACCCACAGCTTAAGGGTGAAAAAGTTTATTTTGGTTTACCATTGTTTAGAAATTTATGTCCACCCCAACCTGGCTCTGAGGCAGTGTGACACAGCTGAGCAAGCTGCTCAAGGCGTGGGAGACAGGACAGAGAGAGCTTAGATCAAGTAAGGAGGAAGGGGCCCACTCGCTGTCCACCCATGCACCCCTAAGAGGAGGCTTGACTACCAAATCAGCACATTCAGCTATGAACTTAGCAGTGGCCTAACCCACTGATAGGTGCCACACCCCCATGAGCCAATGATCCCTCAAGCCCCACCTACGAAATCATGAAGATTTTCTGGCTACATCTAGATATAAACCATAACAAGTATCAATGAAATTCTATATAAATTTTCACTTTCCAATGGTTTCTTGAAAAAGTAGGAAGTAGATACTGAGTTAAAGCCTTGGAAAATTGCTTAATCTTTGTTAATTCTAAACTCTTGATTAGAATTTCCAAGACATCGAAATGCAACAACTGAATTGTAGGTCTAGATTCAGAATCCAGGAGATTTTAACATAAGATTGTCTCTAAATGAAACTCAGAATTTAGCACTGCTTTTTTTTATACCCTAAATATTAACTTCTTTTGAAAAATGGTTAGTAATAAATGATATATAAACAATTAAAACAAACAAACAAAAAAAAAACTAGCTGGGCATGGTGGCGCATGCCTGTAATCCCAGCATTCGTGAGGCTGAGGCAGGAGGAATGGTGCGATTTTGAGACCAGCCTGTGCGACAAAAGTGAGCTCAAAGCCAGCCTGAACTGCATAGCGAGACTCTGTCTCAAAAAGACAAATAATAATAATAATGGTAGTAATAATAATAATAATAATAAAGTAAAAACTATAAGAATATACTCAACGTATATCTACTTCATTCCAGAAAGTAGTTGTTATTCATTGACACATCAGTTGTATTGATAATTTTCAGCAGCACAGCTTTCAACTGATGATACTAGTAAACTTGCTTCCTAATTAGTGAAATCTAATTTTTCAGTCTTCCGAATAGCACTTCAAAATCAATAATAAAAATTTTTCTGTAATCCTCTCTGCAAAGAGATTATCACAACAAACTGACTATGGTGTCTGGAGAATAACTAACTGTATCTGTCAATATCAGCCTTATTCTCCATTGCTTTATTCTTCATCCTCAATGTGCCTCATCCTTAAGCTTCTTGGCTCTACGTGCTATTGTCCATGCCTGAATTACAGATACAAAGAGCCACTAATAAAAAAAAAAAATGCTCGTTCCAGATTCATGTGCACCTCCTATTCTTTTATATATATCACAGATTGCAGAATATTTCTGGCTTATAAAAATGTTCACTCGGCACCACATTCCTTGTTGTTTTTTTTTTTTAATTTTCCAGTTTATTAACAACATTTATCTACAGTATACAATTTCTTATATATTCCTGAATAAACCTATGAGACAGGAACTTGTGTATTTTTGTAGCAGCAGAGCCTGAGGCAGGTGTTCTTGAGGTAGTGATATTTTCAGAAGATGCTCTCCAAAGATGGTTCAAAAGAGAGATAGGAACGGGCAGTGACAAAAATCTGAGCAGGGTATGATCTTCACTGATGATTATGGTAGCAACTTGCAGTTGTACAAGAAGTTCTTCAGCACAGAAATAGTACAGAGTCTGTCCCAACTTGAAGCAAGGGAGTGAATTTTATAGCCTTTAGCTATCAGTCATTGGCTATTCAAGATGTTGTCAAATCTTTACAACCCACCCACAAGGCAGCCAGGGGATGATTGTCTGGTTCACTGCAAGGGACCGTAGGAGAGCAGAGCACTAGCATGCAAGCTGAAATCCTTTCACTAGGAAGAAGGAACTTAATAAGGAGGAAAGAACAACACAACTGTCCCCCTTAATCCTAACTGTACTGTTATTGTTTTCTAGAGTTGGTTTTATTGATACCAGAGAGCCTAGCAATCCTTGAAACTGACTGACACTCCAAGTGTAACTATTTCCAGGAGAGTTTCTCACATAGCACCGGAGTGTGGAGTGAGGCTGACGGGTGAGCAGCTGGCCCACTACTGGCTCAGCTTTATTTATGGTGTCATGAAAGCTTATATTAAGATCAAGATAGCTGGAGGTTTTGGGAATCTCTGGGATAATGAAAGGCAGGAAGGCAGTCCAAAAGGTCTTATGAAGATCTGACTTATGTTTGTTAGGTTTTGTAGGAGGCAAGTATAAACTTGAGAATGGGAAACAAAATGAAATTCTGGAACATTCTTCCTTTTCTGGAGTTAGAAGCTGAGTAAAACCTAAGAACTCAATAGAAACTGCAGCACAATTCAGAGATTCCTGACTATTGCGTATTTGTAGGCAAGTTGTTATTTGGTGAGGAAACAGCACACGACATCTATTGTCCATATCACCAGCACTATTTTGGTGACACTGCGGGGTGAAAGTTTGGGAATGTCAGTGTTATCCAGTTGTTCTGTAATAAAGCACGCTGCATACCAGTGACCCGCTAATAGCATCAATCTATTTTAACTCATTTCTTTTGACAGATACTTGAGTAATAAAAGCTAATTTTAAGCACTGTAGCAATCTGCCTTTTCATGAAATAATCCATGCTGAAAATATTTTCACTGCATGAACAATTTACTTCTTAGCATGCCACTAATTTGGGGTACAAAATAAGTATTATTCCGTGTAATCTCTGTTTGTCAAGTAGATGAACCCAACATTTTAATAATGGAAGTACTGAAACATTTTTTCTAGCAGGATAATTCGTTAGAGTAACGGGAGGAGCAGACACAAAACATTCAGACTTACGTATTGTCTTAAGGTAACTCAGAATGACCATTTAATTTGGCAAGAATCTGTCTAAGATGAGTGACTTGGGTGAAGGAGCAGTAATTTATTTTTTAACCTCAATCACTCGGTGTCATTTTGACAGTTTCCTGTTGGTAAATATCTCTCTTCAGCTTTGAGTCCTTTTTCAAAAGCAAATCTACATGAACCTGTCAGAACTGAGTTTCCAAGGATAATCACCACAGTTAGACTAAGTCTGTGGCAGCTGGAATGCAAGAATCAATTGAAACACCAACATGTCAGCTCGAACGCACCCTTCATCATGTGGCACAGCAAACCAACAAGGAGTTACTGTCCTTTCCTTCTCTATGTCTCCTTTACAACCCCCATAGTTATTTATACATTTTTTATTTTTTCTTGTTTCAGAAATTTGTTTGTTTGTTTGTTTGCTTGTTTGTTTGTTTTTATGGCCGGCTCAGCCTGACCTCAGGGCAGGGCTGGAGCAGCATGTGGTGCCGGAGATTGGACCGCGGTCCCTGCAGCTACCTGCGGTGCTTTAGACCACTGAGCCATCCTGCCGGGCCCCTACACATTATTTTGAAGAAATGTATTCTTCCTTATCCTGAGGGAAATTTCACTGGGATTGTTCAAAGAAGATTTTAACATATCAAAAAGTAAAAGGTAAAAGGCACACACACACACACACACACACACACACACACACACAGACACACACACACGCTCCTCTAAATCCAGAACTTGTGCCCATACTTCTTTCTTCCCACTGACAAAACTTAAATTCAACCACATTTTTCTTTGGAAACCCCTCTTCATAGCCTCACGTCTTTAAAAGGGAGACTCATAGCACCTCATCTCTCCTTAACAGTTGTTCCCAATGGGATATTGCATACAATAAGCCAAACACTTTCCTTAACATTGAACTAGGACATAAAATGCAAATCATTCCCAGCTACCTTCTCCTGGCTATGGTTTCTTTATACCAATAGAGACCTTTCTTCCTGGAAGCACAATTTATGTGCTGATACTTCCTGGAGTTCCATATTTATGTCTTTTCACTAGTCAAGCTCTTCATGACTTTGATAATGTGCCAGTTGCCAGAGTTTGAAATTGCACAACCCATCCTAGCTGTCACTGTTCAGGTCCAATGCTGTTCCTATTCCTAACATGTAGAAGTTAGAGCATACCTGACAAGTTAGAGACACTCCACATACAATTCATTCCAAATGTCTTATTACGCACAAGAGTTCAAGATACATCCTTCTTCTCATCTCTTTTAAGAAGAGTTGGCTCCTTTTATGATATTTGACTTCTTGACAATCCTACCTACTGTTTAGCTCAACGTTTCTTGTGTATGACATTACCAAAGAGCATTTAATACCTGGTATATTCTCAAAAAACACATAAAACTAAAAGAAAAGTAATAGCATACAAATACTAAACCATGTGCTAGGATACTGATGATGACAATTTTTGATGTCCTGAGTGAACTTCTTAGAAAGACAGAGAGGAAGTTCTTCGACTGAGATTTGCTTTCTTCATCCACAGTGCGATCATATTACATAACAAGACCTCTATTGTCTCTTCTAACACTAAATTGAGTTTCCTTGTCCTGCAGGGTGGATAACCCCACTCCAGACTGTCCTGGGGATGATGGCAGCAAACCATTAGGAAGGCTGTGTAAGCTACATACTGTTTCTTTCATAATACATCAGGTAAAGGGGTACCACTAAGGTGAGCTTGTCACAGGATTTCCCTCTTGATAAAATGTTTTCATTATTTCCCTCTCTAACAGAGCAGTCCTGAGAGATTTTGCATGCTTGCTTTACACAGACAGCACAGATGTAGAGGCACATGTAGGATGCTATATCTGTCTGCCTACCCATGGAGCAATGGAGTAAAAAGTAAATGATGTGTCTAAATAGAAAACAAACACTTTCTATATATAGGGGCTTAATTGTATTTCTTTTCATGATACTTTGGAGGGAAGGAGTATCTCTTGGATTGAAATTCAAAACCAGAGTTTTGAGTTAGACAAGTATTTCCTAATTTAGCCAACTTTAAATATAACAACAACTTAATTTTTCAACTGAAGCGCTGTTTGCATATACTATAATGTGACAATAGCACATTTTAAAGCACTATCTTGAATGAGCACCAACAGAGAGATAATACACTGATATAGTGTCTTCCTACAAAATGATTCGATAGGTGCTATCTCCAGGTATTTTACTTATTTTTTAATTTTTATTTTTTATGTATTTAGTACAGCGTCTACAGGGTTTCATTACACAGATCAGACTCGTAGTGACCCTTCTGTTTTCAGCCTCCCAAGCGCTGGGATTACAGGTGTGTGACACCATGCCCAGTCTTATTTCCCCATCTCAGCAAGCTCCAGGATGGGGCTAGCCTGACACACAGGGGATTGAACCCCAGTCCCTGAGTCTGCCTAAGCAGGGGCTTCAATCTACTGAGCTATCTGGCCGGCTGTCAGATATTTTATTTTAATTTTTAAATTTTAGAACTAAATATTTTAATGGGTTCTGTGTTAGCTGTCAACCCAGCTAATCAATATCATAATGAAGCAAAAGTTACAAATAAAACTGTTTAATTTTAAAAAATAACTAAAGCTTATAAGTCCTCTTTTTCCCCCCTCCCACAAAATGTTCTACCCAGAGAAAATTATCAAGAAGAAACCAAAATAAATCAGTGAATATTTCTTTGTATTTTCAAAAAATGACATTGTCACAAATTTCTCATTTTCTCTTAGGCTGAAGGCTGAAACTCATTTTTTAAAAACATCATTGGATTACATTTTGATTATGAAATAAATAAAAATAAAGGCTTATGAAAAATGATTTTTCATCTTCATCAGTCTGGTACCTAGCAAGAAACAGATATCACCCACAAAGGGGTTATTTATTAGGAGAGAACTTAACAATTGAGCCATTATAGGAATGTGGCCAGAAGAAACAAACAATAAGAACAGCAAAGAACTCAGAACCTAGAATTAGTGAGAAATCATTGTCATCCCTTTATTCTGAAAGTCACGTGGAAGGAAGGGTATTACTGAAACTCTACTAGAGTTTTAATCATGGAAATATGGCCACCCAAAAGGGCATGGAATCATATGTGAACCAAAACTACAGCCAGGAAAGAAAGTGTGAAGAAAACAAACAGCCCAATCTAATTGTCTTCCCCTGCCAACCTTTAGGACAGCCTTGCCTCAGAATCCCCCATCTAAGAACAGAGAGCTACAGAAGGCAAGGAACATAAGCAACTCAGAAAAAAAACTTCCTGAAGCCCCTGAAGCTGCAGAGTGTATATCAAGAAGCTGCATCTTCACGTATTTCTGGAATTTTGCTAATATTATAATTGAGTCCTGGTACCAGGGCATCAGCGTTTCCCTGCACACACTCCCCCTCGCAGCTGAGGCAGATGAAACTTTTTGTTTCCTACTAAGGAGATGTTGCAGCTTAGAAAATTCAGCTTATATTGGTGATTCCAATGCACTGAAGGGTCCCATCCATGAGGATCATCGTATTTCCTTTGCATCTTGCAAAGCCTACCATATTGTTCCTCCTAGTATTTCCCTTTGCAGATTACAAGTCTCACTAGTTGTGAGAGTTTCAACAGTTCCCTTGAGATTGTGCCTGGGACTCTCATCTGCCACTAGTGACAGAGACTTTATCATGAGTCAACCAATGGACCATTCTGCATCTACTACTTCAGCAGGCTGGATCTTATGGGAGCAGTTTCTAGGATATGTGTAGCAGAGTTTACTGGGGAGAATTTTTCAGAGTAAGACTTTGGAGCTGTGATGAAGGAAAAACTGAGCATTATGAGAAAGTGATCTGTAATGTCACCCCAACACAACCCTTCAAGGAGAGGTTCAAAAGTTAAAACAGACACATGATGACTTGAAGCTTTTGCTTAGCTCTCATCAGTCGCTCCGTGAATGTGAGCTCCTTTGAGTGAGGGAAAAATTCTCAACTTCTTTTCATCAGCAGCTGACCCTTTTGCTGATGAGGGGAACAGGTTGGAGGAAGCTGTATCTACTGAAGATACTATTCATACCAGTAACACAAGAGTGACAATGTCAATGGTTTCATTACATCTAGATGTCCTTTAGCTTCAAACAATTTGATTAAAGAATTAAGCAGAAAATGAGCACACAGGCGCACTTGCTTATAGGCATACTTCAGCTATTAAACATAATGGGTAAAATTGATTACAAGATTGGAAAAGATTAGAAATACCATGTAATGTTGTAGGTAAAATTTATACAATTATAGAATCTTTAGTCTAAAGTTATTTCTTTAGTTACTCAAAGAGCTTCATCTCTTAGAATTTATAACTTTATTAATTGGCAATAGGATTTTAAATGGAAATCTTTCTTGCATGGAGTCAAATCAATAATCTCAATGTGCACACGTAATTTAAAATCAACTCTAACATGCTTCCAAATCCATTAATAGTTTATAGCCTTTATGGATAAAAACCTATAATGTGTAGAATTATGAACTGAATGTTAAAATACACAAAATGCTTAACATAATTTACTAAAAAGAGTAATAAGCAATCCTTTCCAAAGACTTTCACAATATAATATATGGTCAGCCAATTAGAAAAGCTGGACATATTAGTGATACATTTCAAACATCAAATAGCAAAACTGATTATATGATTAAAGTGATTTTGGACTATGACTGGGGCATTATTACTGGCTTTACACAAGTAACAAAAAAATCAATATAGTCTCAATGGAGCTTGCTTCCAGGCATGTACTGCCTGATACTTTCCTAGATCCTTAGCAAGCAATTAAGATAAATCTTCTGTATCTTAGGTAGATGAAGTTCCATGTTAGGCAGCATAGCTGTCAGCCAGAGCATAGTCCAGATTCCAGTCCATACCTGCTGATTTAGATTAATTTCTCTCTACAGTGGACAAACGATTCCCATATGTGTTCAGCTGGGTCTTATAGTGCCTTGTGAAGGTAGTAACCAAATACTGTACATAGAGAAATCCTGAAGAATGGAGAACAGCTTAACAAAAGCGTGTATTTTTTTCAAAGCCAAACCAATATATTATTAAAGTGTCTTTCGTCTTTTGCTTTTTTTGTTTGTTTGTTTGTTTGTTTTGTGGTACTGGGTTTTAAACTCAGGGTCTCTGCACTTTATGTCCCAGTTCTTTTTATTTTAATGGTTAGAGTATTAAGACAGGATCTCCCCAAGTTCCTAAGTTTTACAAGCTGAGCTTGAATTTGTGATCCTGCTGCCTAAGCTTCCAAGAGTGCTCTGATTAGCAGCGTGAACCACCACACGGTAGTGACTGTATCAAGAAATCATTTTCAATTCAGAAACTCTTATCCCTTTAATTCTAATTAAAATACCATTTTACCTGGAGTAGCTAGAGCAACTACTCAGAATTATACTAGCGATAGAGACCTAACAGAGGGTAGCCAAAAAATATAAGTGCAATGTGAGGGAAACTGCAACACTAAGTAGTTGTCCCAGGTATTCAGGGATTGTAGTCAAGTGATATAGGCATATGTGTTGTAACTTCATGAATGTAAAAATCTCTCACTTACAGTGATGGAAGCAATAAAGCTAGCCCATCATCTCACAATGTATGGGAGAAGGCACACCTGGTTTCCAAAAATATGTGTCTCAAGGACTATGATAAGATAGGAAAATTAAAGAGCTATTTTCTGTCTAATACCTCATCACTTTTCATTAAATCTCAAATTAAATCACACAACTCACTACTGATTTTAGATACATCTTTGCAGAAGCTTTTTGGCTAACATTTTTAGCACGACAAACACATATTTTCAACCAAGTAAAAAGTATAGACAATCTTGTTCAGACTTGATAAGTGGCTATATCAAAATTTTACGCATTATGCATGAATAGCAATTATGCTGCAATGAAGCAAAAGTGGAAAAAAATAAATGAAGCAAGTGAATAAATAAATTAAGCCACTCAAATGTGTGCTCAGTCAAGTTATAAGGAGGCTGAGTCAAATATCATATCTAGGAGACTCATATCACTGTAGCAATTTATTCCAGTGCATATGGTGCCTAGATTCAGCCCTCAAATGTGTTTATGTAGCATGCTTCAACTTGTCAAGAAGGTTTACAACAAGGAAGGATTCAGTCCACCTTTGTGTCTCCTTCTCAAATGTAGGTTGAAAAAGATTAATGATGTCTTGAAGTCCCTCAATTAGTACCAAAAGTGCCTCTCTTGTTGTGAACTTGCTAATGACAGCCACAGTCTTGTAACTCCAATCCCTTAGAAGCCAGATAGAAAAGTCCTTTGGCCAAATGCTTCACCGGGTTCCTATTAAGCTACCTGGATTTGGTCTGTGGTATACCTTCTTTGAAAAGAAAGATGAAGGGGAAAATCAGAGGAACCAGTACAGGCAGGCCGTGTGTTGGGAGCTGAGTTTCCGTGCAGAATTAAAGTTGGGTTGTGTTAATGACTGGCAGTGGCCTGCAGGGAGTAAACGGAGCTTTTGCGTTGACCTAAAAATGAAGGGATGAAGATTCAGGGACTAGGGAGTTCCACAACTCTGAAAATCAGCAATAGCTTAAAAATCTGAGAACTAGGAAAAGAGTGAAAGCGATTTGACTCAACACTTATTTAATGCACTTTTACTGAGGGTAGGGAAAAGCATTATCCATCAGGAGCAAGCCAAAGAACTCCTAGTTCTATATGAGATGCAGGAATCTGTGGTTTTGAACAGGGAAAAATAGGGTACAGTAAACATTTAGAATGAGAAAACAGTGATTATAATAAACTTGAAATGAATAATATAAGTGGAACATCTAAATAAAAGACACAGTCCTTTGCTAGCCTGCATAAAATAATAAAAGGCTATTATTGAGACAATACATGATGTGTTAATTATTGTAACTTTGCAACTCTCCTAATAACCTGTTTCAATTGTTTATCTGTTTTATTGTTATTTTCATTCTCTTTAAAATAAATAATCTCAATTTATAATTGTGCATGAATTTTTAGCTCCTATGTTGCTCATCAACAATTTTTTTTTTACCTTTTCCCCACAGTTTACTAACATCTTAATCCTAATTCATAATTTCCCCTACTTAATTCTTAATTTCTGCAGCAGAAAGCCTTTGCCTTTTCCCTCTGCAGAATCAATCACTTCATTTATTCATTCGTTCATTCCCTCACTGAACCACACATTAACTTATCTGACATGGATGGCAGAGTCAAGGACTGGCTTTCATTATGACATCACTAGAGCTACTTCAAGATGTAGTAGTAGTAGATGTAGTATTGTAGTTTACTATATTTGTTTCAATTTGTTCATGACTTCTCAACCATTGTTAGTACCAGGATTATATAGTTATTAATAATATAAAAGTAATCAATAAAAAATCCTTGAGATGATTTTTTTGACAAGGTTTCTCTGTGCAGCTCAGGTTGACCTTGAGATCATCACTTCATAGCCCAGGATGGTTATGAACTCACAACAATGCTCCTGCCTCAGCCTCCCAAGTACTGGGATTACAGGTGTGTACCACCATGTGTAGCTCTTGGGATGAGCTCTTATGCTCTCCAATTTTGTTTGTATTTGGTTGGCATCTTCTTAGGTCATATAATGAAATAGAAGAATATCCACAATTTACATCATAGTTCTAGAAATACTCAACAGATGTGCATTTGGTAGAACAAAGACTAAAAAGCAGTCTTATCTTTCTTGTTTTGTAAATGATTTTTACTTCCTAGGCTGATTTTTAGCAACTGTGCTAACATGTTATCTGGAAGATTAGCTAATGTAACAACTTTTTCAATCTGAAATAACTGTCAGAAGTTAACACAGAAATTAACTGAGACAATTAATTAATAAATAATGATTATTATAACAGGAATGGTAATTTGCTCAAGGAAAACATAAATACATGCAATACTGAGGTTGAAAAAATAACTTGTAGCCCATTGGATCTCCTAAAAGATTATTATATACAATACAAATAGAAGTTTTCCTGCATAGCTATTAGCCTACTGCTAGCTGAACAGAGCATGCTTTCCTTGCTACAGTTCCATTCCACTTAGAGTAGACTGGACTCTTGCTGTGTCTGATTGCCTGATGAACTTGAGCTTGCACTGTACATGAGGGAAGTGACTGCCTCTTGCCTTAAACATATGCTGAGGCTCACAAGCAAGAATTCAAGAAATAGAGAATCTCGTATTGCAAGGAACTCATGCTCACAAATAAACAAAACCTCCTTTGTTAGGGAGAGTGAGAGAATCTCAGCTTATCCTAGAGCACAATATAACTAATACCACCACTTTTCAGTAGGAAGAGAAAAAGAAGAGACCTACAACTAAAATCTAATAACGCCACTTTAGGAAACATTAAAAATATATTTTTCTTTAAAATTAATACTTCATATTTTATGAATATTACCCATTTTACATAGTCATACACATTCATCATGTACCAAAAGTATTCTTTTTTATTGTGTAATTTTTATGCAATTTTATTATCTTGGTCCTCTCCTAATTACACAATAAAGAAAGTTTTTAGGGAGCCAGGGGAGAGACTGAGAGTCAGATCCAATTCCAGAGTCTGCCCTTACCCTAGGCATATGGCACAATAGTCTCCAAGGAAAAGTTCACCCACGTCCAGATAAATGAACCCCATACGCAACTTTGTCTCTAATTCTACTTTCAAAGTGAAGGGCTTTACTGGGATACATCTCATTTCTATTCATATTTTAGCTCTACATAGCTTGTAGTGAAATAATTACCTTACTATATAAATTGGCATGTAGAATATGTCCTTAGGCACTGACATTAATTCTCTAAGATAAAATTTTATAAAAGCCTGACACACTAGAAAGTTTTCTAAGATATTTGGACTACTTTTTTAAAATTTGACCATTGTTACTTTCTTTTGAGATGACACTGAGGTTATTTCAAGCTGCAGTTTGGAATGAGTTCAGTTCTGGAAAATGAGATGGGTGAAATTATCAGTAATGGGATGTACTGAATCTTTCACCTCCAAGAAACTGGCTTAGATGTGGCCTGAGGTGGGAGAAATAGAGAACCCTTTTGCCTCGCACTTCCTCGTTAGCTCCGGTGAAAGGAGTTGTTGGTGTCACAGCAGGCCCTCTAGTCTGGTGTGCGCATCGTAATTGGCATGCCACACTGTGGTCCCTGTAGTGAGTCCTTGGAGGGCAAATAAAATAATCCCTTCATTACTCTGAGGGAGATCACCTGGAAAAGTTTTAGTCTCTGAGATAGAAAATGAAGTCCCTTCTTCATATGTGCTAAAGGATGTATGAAGAAATTGCTCCATTTTATTTAACATTGTCAGTAAAATAGTAGAGAAGGAAGCAATGCAGAACCACTTGTCTTGAGGTCTTAAGAAAATAGTGGAATCTTCTCTCCTTTTTTTCTCTGTTGTTTTTTTCTCTCTGTGTCTCAGTCTCTCTATTGCTTTCTCTCACAAACCCAGCTAATAAGCCAGGACATAATACAGCAACTGCAGGTAAATAATGTACACCTTCAAATTTAATCTTATGGTTTTAAGGGGTATATAGCACCCTACAGAGAAAAGGAAGGATAAAGGAGTTTCATAAGTATATGCTTTTGCTATGTTTTTTCTTATCAAATGATAAAACGCCTGTAAGTTTCATATATACATCAAGACTCTCGACTTGGCTAATGGAAAGCCAGAATTAAGGAAACGAAACTTACTGGTTAAATTTATCTTTCTGTTTCTTCTTGATAATTTAAGAGGTAGAGGAATTTTACCTAGGATAAGTTGGTAACTATCTGATGAGAGAACTGTTACATACTCTTAGGTTATTTGAATACTCAAAGACGAAGATTTTTTTTTTCCCCTCTGAAGTTGCCCTGTTATTTAGGCTATATTTGCAGCAGTTTTTGTTTGTTTGTTTGTTTGCTTGTTTTGTTTTGTGAGAAATGACTAAGGGAACATAGTAGACCAACAACTTATCTTAGCAAAATAAAACCAGTTTTATTTTGAGAACTTCCTTAATAGTGGGTCGAAAACTATTTCCAGATACATTCGCCAGATGCCCTCTGCTTTGTAGACCTAAGTAGGAGTCATGGTGGAAGCAGATCAAGCTTTTCTGTTCCCTTCCATCACCTGCACTATTTAAGATTATAGCAACCAGGTTTCTCACAGCAAGTACAGCATGAGAAGACCTTTTCCTCAACACATAGTATAACACTTTATATTTTGTCAAACAAAAAATAGAGATGTGCATTTATATGTTTCATAAACATCTTGAATCAAATAACTTCAGGTAGAAGGATTTTTGATACCTTCACAGTTTCAGGTAGAAATTGAATATGAGATAGATAAAGTAACTTCTCCAAGATTTTGTTATTGTTGTTGTGACACTTTAATGCCATTTTTAAAAACACAGTGCTTTACCTTTTATCTCCATGGTAGAAATCACCTTCAATAGCAGTAAAGTGACAAGCACAGTTTATGACTCACAAATGGAATGGCTTATTTCGGTGCAGAGTTCAACACAGCCTGTGACTTCAGTGCCAAAGGGCTGCTATTTTTTTAATAATAAAAAGAATAATAGATAAACAAACAAAAACATTAGGAAAATTATGCAATTATTCCTTATTATATAAGCCTCCTTTTAAGTTATTAGAAAAACTGGTTGAAATGTCTAATGCTATGAAATTATTCCTTCATATCTCATTTTATGGGTTTTGCAGCAATAGAGTATAATGTTTTTCTTGCTGAATTCTTTGTTAAATTCAAAAGGAATTGCCTCCTCAATTGTCTCCATCTGCTTTCAAATACCTTTTCCCAAGGTTTCTTTGAAAATTTAGCAGGAAAAGGATGGTGCAAACTATGGTACTGTTTTAGTTACTTTTTGCTCGTTGCTGGGACAAATACCCAACACTCAAAATGAAGGAAGGAAAGGTTTATTTAGCTCACAGTTCGTGGAGGTTTCAGTCCATATTCAGCTGGCCCAAGGCTGAGTAGAGCAGGGCAGACAGCATCCAGTTCATGGCGGTGGAACAGCAACAAAATGGTGGCAGAAATAGCCAACCAAACAGGGCAGCAGAGAGCAACAGCTGAGAGCAACAGCTCCAGTCTGTCTCTCTGTCTCTCTTTATATTACATTCAGGCTCTCCGCCTTAGCTCCCGCCCTGGGCTACACCCATAATCCCAGAAGTACTTCCACCCATAATCCCATCAGTACTAAAACCTATAATCCCAGGGATCATGGATCAAGTCTCAAACTCTAGAAGTCCCCACCCAATGACTCCATGAGGCTTTGGGGGGACAACTAGACATAAACCATAACAGGTACTTATTTCAGTAATAAAGCTATTACTTTGGAAGTATAGT